>MIQA02010227.1:0-16947 GCA_001887855.2 Sclerospora graminicola | reverse complement strand
TTAATTCATTAAATAGTCTATGTTAATTAATTAAACTAAAGAAGACCAAATTACATTTGGTCCTGACTAATTGCACGCTTCCTCACTGCAATTTTTACAGTGTAAGCCAGTAACAGCAAGCCTGTTACACCTGGTAGCACTTTGTGGTCCGTCTTAACGACTACTGTTCACGCGTTCCGCTAGTTTACTAGCGGAACGAAGGTTTAAGAGCCGCCCGACCGTCATGACGACGGTCAGCGATCGTGAGCGCGAGCGACAGCTCGCGCAAGACTTAGTGAGGAAAACTTTCCCTCACGTTCCACAAAGAAGTGTGGATACTGTGGTGGAGATGCTGCGGATCGTAGGACCCGAGATCATCTCCATCCTCCGAGGTAAAACCCCGGAGGAAGCTTTGGATACGGTTACCCGTTTCAAGAGGATGTATATAGATCCCCAGGTGCGTTCCCTAAAGTTACGGTTGCCACCAACAACGCCCACAGCAAGTGCGAGTGGTGATTGTGGTAAATGCCCGGATTCCGCCCTTTACTGGCGAAGCGGGTGAACCCCTTCGTAGGTGGTTCGAAGATGTGGAAGATGCCATCTCTGCGCAAAAGATTGTCGACCCACGTTCACAAGCTTATTTCGCCACCCCATGCCTGGGCGGTCGTGCCAGGGCATGGTCGTTGAGCCGCAGATCCACTGATGGATCTGCGTTCTTGGCGTATCAGGATTTAAAAGCTGAGCTGAAGCTCAATTTCGATGCTCCAGAAATGGTGCTTAGTTGCCGCGAAGAGTTCATGGAACTCAAGCAGGGCAAGCTGAGCCTACATGCGTACGCTCAGAAAATACAATATTTGTTGTCAAATATTCTATACGAGCCGGTGCCCCTTGCCATGCAGGTCACTGGTTTTATGAAGGGACTGAATGACGGTCCCATCAAGCAGTGTCTTTATCGAATTCCTTCAAAGACTATGAGTGATGCTAAAGACCAAAGCATCCGAGAAGAATGTAGCAAGCGTTCAGCGTCAGCGCATCCTGGATTTAGTCGAAGGGCTCAAGAGTCTTTAACATGCTGCCGGCGCAGCATGTTACTCACTCTTCGAACAGACGAAGTTCACACTCCGTTCCACGACACCAAAACCCGCGCCAGAGCACGGGCGGAGGAGGTCCAGAACCGATGGACCTATTGATTGCAGTTGTCTTGACACCGAGGCAACCGAAAAACAAGAAATTCCTTCGCTGCTATAGATGCGCGAAGATGGGCCATTACGCCCATGCGCCGCGGCCGGCACCACGCCGTTAGCAGACTGGACAGTCCACTGGTCGGCGACATCAACAGGGGCAACCCTCTGTTGATGCAAAAAAACGTCAACAGCCAGTAAGAGCGGGGCGCCCTACTGGACGGGTTATCTCACATGCCGACATCGGGCATGTGAGGATAATAGCCCCAGACGGTACCATGTCCTGTCAACACGTGCAGAGTGAAGGGAAACCTCTCATCACCCTGGAAGTTAAGCCGCATGGAAACGATATCCCAATGCGCGCTCTGTTTGACACAGGAGCGTCAAATAATTTCGTTAGAACTGATGTTCTAACGTCGTTGAATTTCGTGGAGATTGAATCTCCACGAAGCATGTTGTCAGTCCGGTTAGCGACAGGTGCAACCGTGACTATACCAAAGCGTGTGATTTGGACACGCTTTGAGTTAGACGAACTATCGTTAGAGGACGAATACATCGTCCTCGATCTTGACAAGTTCGATGTAACTCTGGCATTCCCTTGGATGTCCAAGTATCAACCAACGATCGACTGGGTTAACCTGCCGATCGACCGCGGCGGTCTCACAGGATCTGATCACCCTGTGAGTAATCCGGCTGTATCTAATGATACAACGAGAGTCAGACAGTCTGGTGGGTAGCGATGGCACCACCAGGTCTGATCCGACTAGTTCAGCGGATGGTACACCCGCTGATCAAAGTCTAGAGGAACTTGCACACGCAACGGAAGCGTCGTTGCATGTCGGTAACGTGTACAACACGACCCCTGTGTTGAAGTTACCACGACCGATGACGGTCGTGGTATAGAGAATTTACCCACAGTGGAAAACACCCACCGTGAAAACAATGAAACCGACACGGATGTAAATGACTTCCGTGTCGAAGATGAGGAACCCATGACTGAAGGCAGTCGTGAGCGCGAGAACACCATGGTAGACAGTGGTCACCATGTAGAGAATGCCTCGTGCACAAGTGATAATCACCGTGCAACAGATCGGGCAACAGATCAGACGAGTGCGTCTGATCTTGCGGTTGTGTCCGTCGACACGATAAACGTCTTGACGCAGACAGAGACTGGATTAGATACCCAGTCTCTAACACTTGACAACCCTCCGAACATAAGTTCGGAGGTAATGGCCCTTCCAGCATTGGAAGAAGTTCGTAAAGAACTTCTGCGTCATCGTCGCAACGGACGATGTTGTGGATATTCGTGAACGAATATCCACTTTACAAAAAGAAGACATTGGAAACGAAGCCGTTCCAAATAAGCAGACCAAAGTTCAGCGCTTTGAGGCGCAGAGCTGGGAGTCGCTTAAGGCGACTTCCCCATACTACGAGGTACTTTGGGAATTCGCTGACGTATTCCCAGAAGAAATACCTTGTGAGCTCCCTAAAGATAAGGGGACTAGACACGAAGTACTGTGTCACGCGGCAATGGCCATTGCCGCGTGACCAAGTCAAAGCAATCGACGAATCCTTTGAAACTCGTCGTAAGGCGGGACATGTGCGGGAGTCAACCTCACCGCACTCCAGTCCCACCTTTTGCGTAAAGAAATCCACCGTTGGGTGGAGGATCGTTCATGCTTTCAATAAGCTGAACGCAGCCACGGTACCAGCGCAGACGCCGATACCACGGAAAGATGTCATCATAGATGGCATGAGCGGGAGCACCGTGTTCAGTGCTCTCGATTTGAGGGATGGGTTTTACCAAATCCTCATGCGTGAGAAGGATATCCCTCTCACGGCTGTAAGCACTCCAAGCGGTATGCTTTGGGAGTGGCTTGTTATGCCGCAGGGGCTTCGAAATGCTCCTGCCACCTTCAACAGATGCGTCACGCATCTATTGCGCCCGGTGCGAGAATTCGCACCGAGCTACTTTGACGACGTGTTCATCTATAGTAAAGTTGAACATGGCAAGACTGATGTAGACGTTCATAAAGAACATCTACGTCAGGTGTTAGAGCTTTTGCTTCGCACAAGCTCTATGCAAATTTAAAGAAGTGGACCTTTGGTGCACCTGAGATATCTGCTTTGTAGGCAAGAAGGGGGTGCGCCCTGATCCGGAGAAGATCAGGGTGATCGTTGAATGGCCTACGCCAAACAATGTCAAGGAACTTCGAAAGTTCCTTGGGTTGGCGACATACTTGCACAAATATTCGTTCAATTATGCTGGTCTTATTCGACCTCTTTCTTAATTATTTAAGGAAGATGTGGAATGGCACTGGGATACCCAGTGCCAAGATGCATTTGATGCAGTCAAGCGTAGCTTGACTGAAGCGCCTGTCTTGGTGATAGCTGATAACGAGCGGCCGTTTCACGTCGTTTGCGACGTGAGCGATTTCGCAATCGGTTGTGCCTTGATGCAGCGCGATCACGATCATCGTGATCGCGTAATCTTTTACCAACCCCACCAGTTGCGCCCAGCCGAGCGCAACTATCCAGTGCATGACAAGAAACTCCTTACCATGAAGTATGCACTGGCAAAGTTTCGGATCTATCTCTTAGGAGATAGACCGTAGGAGATAGGAGATAGACCGTTTGTGGTTTACACGGACCATGCGTCGCTACGCACGGCCGTGAATTCACCACATATTTCTCAAAGAATGGCACGTTGGCTGTCATTCTTTGCCGAGTACAACTTCACGGTTGAGTAGAAACCGGGAAAGTTGAACGTGATAGCGGATGCGCTATCACGACGCCCCGATTACGAGACGAAACCATCTGTAACGGAGGCAATCAGTGCAAACGCAATTCGTTGCACTGCTCTGTCGTCGTCACTCGTACGACAGGTACGTCAAGCTTACGAATCAGACGAGGAAACTCGTCTGCTGATTGAATTCCTCAGTAATCAATTTGATCGGAAGCGCGAGGAACTTCCAGAGTTCCTTCGCGCTTGCATGCATTGTTATCGATTGCACGATGGTCTCTTGCTTTATAGCACAGACCAAGATGATGTAAGTTGCATCGTTGTTCCAAACGACGATGATCTCAAACATCAAATACTGTTTGAGTAACATGATGCCCCAATTTTTGGGCATCAAGGTCGATAGAAGACGTATGCTTCTCTCGCACGCGATTTCTACTGGCGTAACCAGTATAAAAGGGTACGAAAGTACGTACGCTCTTGCGAGATTTGCCAGCGCGCCAAGCCTGCGCACTCTGTGCAGGCTCCCCTCCAATCTCTGCCGGTTCCGACAGAGTGTTGGAAGCCGATTTCCATGGACTTCATCTTCGGCCTTCCGGCCGATCACAGTCGGAAGACAGGAATTGTGGTCTTTGTTGACCAATTCAGCAAGATGGTTCATTTTGCTGCAGTGTCAGCGAATGTCACTGCTGCGCAAACAGCGCGGATATTCGTTGACACGGAATGCCGGAAAACATTGTCTCGGATCGAGATCCGAGATTCACAGGACGTTTCTGGCAAGAAACGTTGATAAGCAGAAGCAGAATGCCAACAGAAATGGAAGGAATAATGTAAATTCCTTTCAAACAGGTGAATTAGTGTTGTTATCTACAACAAAATTTGCCTACACATGCAATTAGCAACTTGCCTACCCGGAAGTTGCTCCCTATATTCATTGGACCCTTTAAGGTCCAAAGCGTTAAAGGGAATGCCTATATAGTAGACATTCCCGCGGCCTTGCGCCTTCACCCAACGTTTAACATTGGGAGGCTCAAGCCGTTCCACTCGTCTATGTCTTCGGACGAGACGCGTCCCCACAGCGAATGCCGGGCTTCTTCAAGTCTCCCAAGAGAGACTAGTAATCGGTCTCCAACCGATTGCTAGTGCTGATACGTTGCAACCATCAACACCTAGTGTTGATGCTTCTTAGTAGTTTGAGGAGGTGTATCCTTCTCAAAAACCTTCAGTAGGTCAGGGGCATCCGCCCTTTAGCACCTCAATCGGTTCCCAAGAGTCAAACGCTTGGAAATACCCCAACCAGCGTACCAAGTACTCGGTACGCTGCCCCTTCTTGTAGGGAACCGAGCGCTTCGCTATCAAGCGCTCGAGAATATAGCGCTTATTCCCCTAATTATCAATCAGGGGCAGCGGGGGTTGATAATTCCCTCGGCGCTGTTGTTGCGGAGCATGGTTCGCAGCTCCGCAAGCTGAGAGGCATTGCAACGGGCTGAGCGCCGATATGGCGCACTTGATGAGGAAGAATCGTTCTCATCGCGATGAGATTCGCGACATATTGAGCGCTCATCTTGCCCTGCAGCAGAAGAATGATCTTTTTTGGTCGATCTCGATCGACTAAAGTCGGAGATGGAAACTCTCCGTTAAGAGCATCAATGAGGCCCTTAACACTAGCGGGTACCGAGTACCCTCGGTAACCTCGTAGCTCCTTCTCAGTAAGACGAGGGGCTCCCTTAGCAAACAAGGGCAAACCAAATGAGAAGGAACTCCGCAAGAAATTCCTACTTTGATGCAGGTAAAATGGATAAATTCCATTTGTCCTGAGCGTGAGTGCTTTAAGAAGCGCTCGCGATTTACGTGAACTTTGCTCACATAATCGTCGAGGCCTTTGTTGTACTTCTCAACAAAGGCATTCCAACTTTGGGTCAGGGCGTCCTTATCGCCCCTGTTCTTACGCGACCCTTTCCGGTTCGTATAATAACGAGCCTGATAGAAAAGGTCGATAAAATACCGACGTCTATCGTCGGTACTTCGATCAAAGTTGTGATTGCGAACGTCTTCGCAATCATCAAGCGCGTTGAAATCAAACAACGGGTATTGACAATCGCGCTTGGTATGCCCGCCACTTTCGGGCACTAACGTCCATGATGGGGTCCAAAACCCCACTTTGTACGAAACATGTATTCCGTAAGACATGGTGAATTAGAAGCAGCGTAAGCCGCTTCTGCACGTTGTTTCTTGGCAGGTAAAGCACCACCTGCCACCTCGAATTCGTCGTTACGATCAGGCGAGTGACGAGGAGCAGGAAGAGCTCTACGCTCCTCATGCCACCGTATAATAGAATTGTCGCTGTCGTAATCGACAGCGTCAGAATCCACTTCGCCATCACTTAACGGCGAAGCAATTCTAGCGAGCTTACTCTCACTAGATTCAGTGCAGAGGACGGTGACGTCCTCACCCTATTCTTCGGAGTCAGATCACTCTCCGAAGACAGAATTGGGCTTCTTAGCCACCCGCCCTGCGGCAGGTGAAAGTGCGAAAGACGCCGAACTAGCGACATCTTCCCTCCCTCTTTTAGACACTGCTTCTGCAGCGTCTACTACGAGAGACAATGTGTCTCTCGGCGTATTCTTCGACGCTACATTAGTAGCGACGGCATGCGATGTTGGCACCTCTGCACGTGATGCCGAGGTGGAAGCTGCGTTCGCAGTATCAGTAGCGCCCTTAAGAGCGCCGCCGCGTTTCTCGATCATTAGTTCTTATGGTCGTTAATGGGCAATAACAAAATATCGTTATGACCAAGAAGTGCCACCATTCGATTGGCCAATATTACGTTATATTATTGGCCAACCACCTTGAGTGGGGGGTGATGTCATGGGGTGCCATTACATAAGTGATATTTGAGTTGAATATCACAGTTCAATTTCAGACTTACTGTCTGAAATGCGAATATTGGATTATAAGTTGTTATTGCCACCTTGAGAACAGATTCTGATACAATTATCGAGTATAACAAGAGATCTAATTATAAAGATATCATTAGATCAGTTTTACATTACATGTTACTATGATTAGTCTAGGTCTAACTATACTCGTTAGCTCTTAACCATTCATAAATATATTCACTCTTAAGCTTACCTTCTTCTAGACACGTGGTCCTTAGATATATATTCATATATATATTTAAGAGACTATCTAATTCATTAAATAGTCTACCCTAAAGTTTATCTGAATTAAACTAAAGAGGACCAAATTACATTTGGTCCTGACAATTACACGCTTCCTCACTGCGATTTTACAGTGTAAGCCAGTAACAGCAAGCCTGTTACACCCACCGTGGAATCGTAAAAATTTGATTCCATAAGCGTTTGTAATCTATCAAAGTTCGGTAAGCATCCCATTTTTCGTACCGCTGTTCATCCAATTGGGAACAGCTGCTCGAGGTATCTACCATTTTTTCTATATCGTCAATAAGATCCCTTTGAACTGGCCGTTCTCCGTCGTTATTTTGCTCTACACCATTGGTAGCAGTTGATTCCTCAAACATCGTCGCTTGTTGAAGGTTCAATGTCTCTGTTGCTTTGTGTTAGACTACTCTGTGATGGATCATACTCAGATGTGAAAGTGTACTCTGTTTGCAACAACAATTGATCTTCTTCTACAATTTGATTTCTCCAGAGTTTGGATTGCCACTGTTCTAATATGGGTTGCGGAATTTGATATTTTTTCATTACCCAATTTCGCGCTTCCACTTGATTTAGATGGTTCTGCTCAGGCAAAGAGAGTCTCCCTACCGAAGTAGGTGCTGCAACATCTTGGTGCAACATCTTCCGCATCATCCAACGCGCAACATCGTCAGCAACATCACTTCATATGAAATTTACGGAAAATAACTTACGCTGTGGTCTCGTACTTACTGTAGTCTTAGTCATACACGTATTATAAGTTATGGTTGGTTCGTAGCTGGTCCTGCGTTCGTATCCATCCGCGTGGGACTGCACGTGCAGGTACTAGTGTGTGGATGACCATTTGCACACAAAGCTAAAACACACGCAACAAGTTCTTGTCATGAAAGCGATGCACGACCGCGAGCTAGAAAAGCTGGGTATAGAGCCTTCGGTCGCAAGCAGATGCGAGTTTTCGTTCAGGTGCTGTACTCATACTTCTTAAAGGGATATATTCGTTTATGACGCTTTAATTGGTGACAGAATAATCGCAAGAATGTTACTTGACGGCAGCCAAGACGATTCAGGTGTGATCGGTACAAACAATACATGTGATGTAGCAAGCTGACAAAACTACATTTATTTAAAGAGAGTGGCATGAATTCGTTGAGCTTATCGCCGGATGGGAGGCTGAGCGCCAGCTACATGCTGACAAAGTAGTGAAGTCGTACTCAAAAATGTAGTGAACGATTTGGTCTTTCTTACTGAAGCAACCTTCCTTCTAGAGTAACTCACCTTATTTATAGACAGAAAACAGAAAGAAGCAGCACCTGTTGATGGCAAGAACTCTGGTAAAAGCGACACGATTGATAAAAAAGATAATGAGCAGAAAATGAGATACGAGCATCCATCAGCTTCAACTGCAGCGGGGATACCTCCACCCAGGTCAAAGATCTGCACGTTACCTTTTCGTCGACCCGTAGGCTATAGCGGTGGCCGTAAGTTCGTTGATAATATGAATTTGCGAGCAATGAGACTTGGCGAGGAACACCGGAACGTTGACACAGTGTCCACCTGGTATGCCGTTTACGCTCTAAGTTTTATTTTACGTAAAATATCTTCACCTCCGAAGGTCTCTACTGTGTGTGGCCCACATCGATATTTATGTTGACTGTGTGTTGCGTAATCGAGTTTAATGTTGCGTGTATGTAGCCTGATGGGCGATGTTGCGAGAGATGGTGCGCTAAGCCCATCTCCCTGAATGTTGCAGTAAGGGGCACCTCTCCCTGTGAGAAAGTACAGTACTTCACACATCCGCTTGTCCCGAGAAAGGATAATCTGCTCAATCTCCACTCTCAAATCGTAATGAATTATTGGGACCTGAAGTCTGTGAAGGCGATCATCAAAATCTCCTTCCCAGGAATCAGAGCCCCATGGAGATTGACAACTATACGTAGTCATCTGACTGTTTGGCAGTGAGTGGGGTAACAGCTGTTGATGTTCGTTCCCGGTTCCAGGTGCCAACTGTACTTCCGTCATAACAACATCTATGTCCGGTTTCGCTGCAAAAATATTCCTTGATCACTGTCGTCCTCGCTGTCACTATTTCCACTGCTACTCATGTCGTGGCCCAACTTTGCCGACTGGTCCAAGTATTGCACCCTAGTGTCATATAGGAAAGCCGAATAGTGCGCCTTATTGAAATATAGGAGCATTGGTCAATGGTATATTAGATCCGGATATTGTGTTTGTCGGTCTTGTACTCGCCTCACGCAGTCCTTGGTAGATATGGGGTATACACCGCTAACACAGTACCGCCTATTTTGTTTTTGTCGGATTTCCGGGACAAAACAAAGTACCCCCGGTATTTCGTGGTCTCTTTGTTGACTAATAACGTAAATTTCCCTCTGCAATAATGTACTGATGCTAGCCATCGTATTGTTACTTCCCCATGCATGGGCAGTAACTGTATCTTTCAATTTAGATTCACTTGACGCAAATTCTGCTAGATACGTCTTAAGTTTGTTCATTGACGCCTTTGCCGAAATTTTCTCGTAGCCCCGCCGAGGCCTAATAAAGTGTGCTTCCGAATACCATGCGGGTATTTCAGATCAAAATCTATCAGGGCCTGGGCTAAGCAACCTTTCTTTATCGCTGCTGCTAAACCTTCAATTATTGATGATGGACAATTATCAAGTTGAGAAGATGTTAATGCTTGACTCACCGCGTATACCTGACAGTTACCGGTAGCCGGTGTGACTACTTCATGGACTCCTAGAATAGTCCTAATATCTGGCATTGTTTGATGGACTCCATATTGTGCTCCTCCGTTGTTGTTCGTTGCGAGAGGTAGTCTAGTCTGTCTCTCCACGTCTGATGACAAGTTTTTGATGATTTCCTTT
This sequence comes from Sclerospora graminicola, assembly GCA_001887855.2. Taxonomy (NCBI): domain Eukaryota; phylum Oomycota; class Peronosporomycetes; order Peronosporales; family Peronosporaceae; genus Sclerospora; species Sclerospora graminicola. The sequence continues at coordinate 6,986 of MIQA02010227.1, read as the reverse complement.
TGCCGATACTCCTTAATATGAAGGTATGTGTTCTGCCTTTGTTTAATCGCTGTCTCTGACAACGCTTTGGAATCGTTCATTACGCCTATCAGATTTCTGGCTCCCTTCGTCGATTATTTTTTTTACTATTGGGGATCGACTATCCGTTTTCGTCTCGTGGTGCAACTTAACTGTTTTTTTTAAGTTCTCCCGGAGTATGAGGGCCACCGTTGCTCGAACAGCTTCTGAAATGGTAATACCTGTACTAACGGATGAGGTGTTCGCCTTGTCAGTGGGCGAATCCTTGCCAACAGACCCGTTCGTCATTTGTTTAGGCGAATCTTTGAAAATAGACCCTTTTGTGGAGCGTGTGATCATAATCTATTTGTCTGTTGGACGTGTTGACTGTGGGGTACCCTGATGTTGTGTCGGCCTGTTGGGTCAACTTGTTTTGTCTGGTATTTTGCCCGAATGGGCCTGACTGGAATATTGGACGTGCTCCTGTTTTTGTTTCTTATTTTTATCGTCGGCTGGTGTCACTCCGTGCTCATGTTCTTGTTTCTTATTTTTATATAAAAAAATATATCGTCGGCTGGTGTCACTTTTGGTGTCACTTATACACATTTTTCTTCCGGAACGGCATCTTCTTGTTCCAGCGGTTCGTTCTGATGGCGTAAATTTAATTCCACAGCTTCCTCTAGCTCATCCATACTGGCAAATGTCGGATTAGGTAAGGACAAATCGGTAAAAGCTTCTTGGGGGATCACAATGCAGTTGTCTTGTTGCAGGGCTGTGTGGGACGCATTACACTTGCGCATCGGGTCACCTGCCAATCCACACCGTAGACACTGACGTCTACCTCTCATTGTGGGGTGTTCTACCACCACAACCATATTCATCCACGAAAGTCGAAGTATACCTTGTAACACTGGTGGACATGAGTCCACGTAAAATAGCAATTTATATTCTGTAGAAGTCTCCGAAAACGGTCCTTCTTTATCTAGGTCATCCACCTGAAAATCTACTCCAGTAATCTTATGCAAAATTGCGTAGAACTTAACGAGGTCAACAGACCTAGTAATAATCTTCAAGACGCACTTGTAGTTCCCGCGGTGTTCGTACTTTTCCCCGTTGGCGTCGACTAGTTGTTCCCAAGCAGTACCCGTTTGTCCTAATTTCTTTTGATGTAAATTTTAATGACGTGATCCATACGATGAAAAGGGACCTTGCTTCCTTCAAATTTTTCAGCAATGTCGCGCGTAAAGAAATGAAAATATAAGAAATGATTTGCGGCGCTGTAACTAATTGTTTTTACTTGAGAAATCATACTTAATAACTCTTTGGGTCCAGAACCGCGTGCTGTTTCCGCCGTTGCTATGCTTTCTTGGATGCTTTTCATGTTGAGGAACGCTTCCTTGATCGGACTCTCTCCTTTGAGATCCAACACCAAACATCCCTCCCCTTAAGCTCTAATAGTTTGTACCAGTCGCACTTGCTCGCCGAAGGACATGATTCGCTTGATAATCTGAGGCAACTACCTCGCTAGTATATTTCCTTCCACTAAGCCCTGAACAATGGCCCATTCCTCAGTAGTTCCTTCCTGACACTGAGTAGGTACATTTTTGCCATAGCCTTTTCACAAACTTTGCGTAATTCATCAATTTCACTGCTTGAATACACTGACGTTCTGAATAGAAATGGTTTTTGGACTTGGTCAGGTTTGGTAGTCTTAGCCTTACCCGTAACCTTTTGCGACCAGTCGGCTAAAAGTGTGGCAAGTGGGGTAACTTCTTTCCCATTTTCTTGATCCAGGAGTTTCCAGTGTCACACTTGATTTCTGCACATTCAGTGCGGCTCCAACAATTCGTTGCTTTCAGATCAGCCAATCTGTCCTGTTTTAAATGACAATGACATCGAAGAGATCCGATAGGCGCTCGGTTTCCTATCCTAGCTGTGGTAACCGTTTCGCAATCAGTGATAAACGAGAAACGGGACCTTTCACATTGATATATAACTTGGAGAACAGTTCCTGCATCAGATCCGCCCAGGCCTGGACTCTAGAGTGGGACTGAGATGCGTTTTGTAATCCATTCGTGAGAGCACTGATCATTTGTTCTAATGAGTATTCAGGTTGCTCAGGAGCTATTGTCTGATGTGACTCCTCAGTAGGAGCTATTGTCTGATGTGACTCCTCAGTGTCAGTCCGGCCGTCGTTAATAGCGTGGTCATCAGCCCTTGGAAGTGGAGCGCCCACTGGCTCGGATGCTTTATTCTGAAAACTAATGCGGTCTGGTTTACTCGACTCCAATCCACTGGATTTTTGCAGCTGTTACGGTACTTTTTTTTTGATAATGCAAGGTGGCAAACAGACCCGAACTTATGGTCCTAAGTTCGCTAACAGACCCATTAGTCTTAGTAAATGTTTGATTGTGTAAAACTCGATTTAAGTATACGCACTAGTGTTGCCTGCATGGATGTCAGTAGTGTCACCCGCCTCGTCACTCGAGGTTGAGTGACCGTTGGCTGAAGAATTTCGGTCTACGTCTGTGCTTGATGGCGATAAAGTCGACGTAGAATTGCTTGACGACGAGTTTACACCTGTTAGCCACACAACATGCGCAAGTCAGCGTTTGAAATGCAAATAGTGAAACGTCAATACTTTCTTGCTCTCAAGGCATCTTTTAGAGACACGAATTTGATGCTCTCTTGCTAAGTATCCACCTGGAGTGATAGAAGGCTGCAATGTCACTGGCGACGACGGCGCTGGTGAAGGCATGGACGGCACTGGAACGGGGATTGGGCTTGCGCTTGGACTCCCCGTCGCAACGTCACAGCTTCCACAGTCTGTGCCGTAGATGCATTTGCCATCGGGACTAATGGCAAAGCCGTAGACTGTGTTTTGTGTCTTGACGTAGCATTGGCCACAATGGCAAGCGCCTTCTCCTGTACGAGCCCCCACTCCTGACCCGCTGCAGTGCAACCCGGAGCGCCACCTGGTCCAAAACTCTTTAGTTCCGTCGTGTAGCAGATTTCAGCGCATGTTGCTGCTTCCACTATACATAGACACAAAAATTAGCATCCATAGCGTCCTTTAAGGTACATCCGTTTCTTTGCGTACCGGGCAGAAGCCAAGTCGCTGTGTTTGCGAGCAATGCCGTAAAGATGAGTCTTAATTGCGTGCTTCTCATGTAGCCTGGCTGTTGCCTGGTCATAAGTGAGAAGAAACTCATATAGGACGTAAACTAACGGATAGCGTCATCCTCGATATCGTATACCATGTGCTTCTTCAGATATAACTGACCCAAATACTAGGCCTATCGTTACGAACTGGGACGTGAACGATTGTCATTTGGGTCTGTTAGTCGATATCTGGGTCTGTTAACCAAACTCATTGGGTCTGTTAGCGAACTTATGACCTTAAGTTCGGGCCTGTTTGCCAATTTCCTCTAATGCAAGTGGTTGTTGTTCCGATACCGATTTTGGTACCGGTTCAGGCTCAGGTTGAATATCGTGTGCCGACTCTTGCGAGTCCGGCACAGTCTTCTTCCTCTAACGATGCTTGTGAAGTCCGATTAGGAAGTGGTAGGACCCCATGCTGGCTAGTGGGGTCTGGCGGATGCCTGGCCCTTGGCCCTGGGTCTTCCATCAGTACGGTTCTTGGCTCTAGCGACCTAGTTAGTATTTAGTCCGATTTGGTCCAACTTGAAGGTGCAAATTTCGAGCTGCCGTATGTTTTAATACTTGTACTTCGAAGTAATATGTTGGAGGTGCCTTTATAATAGATAACAAAAACAGTTATGCAACCACAGGACACTTTGATTCGTAACCTAACGGAAGACTTACAAATCCAGCAGAAGACTGGCCACATGTGTGGTGATAGAATAAGCCCGCATATTGTGAGTAACTGTTGGTAACATGTGCCTATCCGAATTGTATGGCTGAATTGGCTTGACGCGAAACATCTATTCTGCCATGCTAGCTATTTTCGGTTGTCCTGAATCCCGAGCCATTCGTTTTGCTAGAGTCCCCGCAGCAGCCCGCTACCCGTTATGTGCGTCTCCTGAGCACTCGTAGCTTTGCCAGTCACGCGAAACCTCATGCCCACATGCCTGAAACAACTATGCTGACCAACACTGAGTGTCAATTTTGTTTTAGTGGGTGAACGATCTATTCATTCTGCTGTCGATTTTTAATGTGCATTTTCGTGGACGAGCAAACAGGTTGCATGCACGACCACCACAGCAATGGCTTGTAAATTTGTGTTGCTTTTTTTAAAACCTCCGCGAAACAAATAGTACTAGTAAATTACAAGTGGGAAAATGGACAAAACGAACGTGTAAAGGTGCCGGTTGACTCCCAAGATACAGGCTAAAGGTACATGTAGCACTGTAAAGGTGCCGGTTGACTCCCAAGATACAGACTGAAGGTACATGTAGCACTAAGTTGCATGTTACTTTTCAAACGATGGTTGAAGCCTTGCTTTGGTTCGAGATTTGTATTGGGTACAGCGTGCAATGCTATGGACAACAAGTGAAACATCTTGATCTTGATTTTAATGTGCTGTCAGTCAGAACGTCCTAGCTGTCGATGTATTTAAAGCACGCCTAGCGACAGATAGACGAGAAAACATAGTGCCAATTTTTTGACGCAGAAAACTGACAGGCTTGACAGATCAACAATGTGAGCAGCAACGAGTCGGCTTGACCTAGTGCTACCAAGTACAATTTAAGCAAGCCTCAACCATCCTCCAGGGCAAGTTACATTTTTTCAGCACTTGTATTTGATAAGCATTTGCGTGAAACAGCAACAAAGTGGCCCTGAATCCGGAGCGGGTTGTCACTCAACAGTTACAGGGGCTAATATATTTTTGCTTTGCAACATTCTTTTGTCTCGAGAAAACAAGTTTGACAGTCCACATCCTGTGTATTTAACACTACCCATAAATGTTCTTGGATCGGGCGCAGCGCCATTAAATTCCGCATTGGAAAGTCGAAACCCGGATTCTTCTCCTGGAAATGCTCTAGCATTATTTGTTGTTTTGTATCCTCCTGCTGGATCGGATCCATCTGCACCAAAAAACATCGTCAGCAACAAATTTAACAGTAGATGTCATGATCGAGAATTTTACCTGTCCATGTCCAACGAAAACACTCGGCCAGATGAATTCTTTTTTTCATTTTCTGCAGGTTAATCTTTAATTCCCCTGAGTCTTCACCAGGAAAACAATCTAACCAGTGAGAGCTACATTATTTTTTATTTTATTATTTGCAATTGCTAACTATTTAGCTAGTATTAAAATGAATAAACCCACCAAGCATCCAGTATCTTTCTGCAACGACCACGGAGCTTGCAATGTCATGCTGAACATTCCCATTAAATGAACTGTTTTAGTCATTCAAGTAACATTTCATGGCAATATACACACACACGTTTAAGAACTTGTCCGTGGCGCCACGAATCCTAGGCGTTCCAGATGTTGGAGACCGTTGCTTTATCTGCGTCAGCGCCACAGCGGTGTTGATCATTTGGCGATCACCCGAGATTGACGTGGCTTGAGCAGTTGGTCGGATGCTGTCGATTGTGAGCTGTTAAGGTCGGAGTCTGCAAATGACCCGCCCATTCCAACTTTTGGCGGAAATTGCTGTGGAGACCGCGCAATTAGTGATTTCGTCGATAGCAGTACACAATCGTAAATACGGTTGGCTTGCATACAATTTCCATAAAAAAACACGTGGTCGGTGCCAAAGATACGTTAACTGTGTTTGTTACACGCTTGGTCAAAAATAAAGTACCCCCCATTTTTTCCACGTTTTGCTGTATATCTCAGTGACTATTAGGAGTTAAGAGTTGTGTTTAGATATGATAGATTCTTTATATTACTAAATAGGGGGAATGTGTAATTGACCTGGGTTTTGCAGTTTGTAGGGGTTCTCCTCAACATAAGACGAAATCGGGTACGTGGAGGCACCCTCACCCATACAAAAATCAAGATTAAATGTGTACTTCTTATTCAATAATCTGAGTAATGGTAAGAGGCAAGGAGCTATCAAACGAACCCTGATGACCACCCTCGAAACCGACGGGATAGTGGTATTAAATATCGGCTTGTAGAGTCTCCGGAATCACCAATTTCGCTGATCGGTCGAGATTTCCGTCATCTTGATCAACTTGAAAAAAAAGAAAAGCAAATCGTTTTCATCCATTTCGTAATTGGAAGCGATTTTTACACAATTCTTCGCTTCATTCTGGCTCAGTTTCTCCAGGTCACCATTCAAAAAGGCTTTTAAATAAGTGAAACAGTATTCTGACCCCCTTGAATTGATACGTTGACCTCCAGTTACAAAAAAAGGATGCAGCATTTCTATTTCTAAAATAAAGTAACAGTACTTTGCACCAAAATTTACGGCGTTTACACAATCTACCAAAATGAAGCTCAACACCACGCACAATGCGATAGAAGGGAAGCCATGCGATGATTCCGCACCAATGGCCTATTCCGGTCGGCAGGAATTAGCAAACCCGCAACGCGACCGGGTTGGTGCTGGTGAAGTTGCACTCCAGGGGCACGATATCGATTTTTCAGGATCCGACTGGCGCTCCGTATCAGTTGCTTCCGTAGATTGGCTGAATACGGAATTTGACTCGTCAAGAGATCTCTACAATTCTCTACAAACTCAAGCATTGGATGCCAGTTTTTCGCTTCGGATTCTTCGTTCGTGTAAAAAAAAGGGATCTATCGTGATCTGTTGTAATCGAGGAGGGTATCATGTCTCGACAGCTACCAAACGAAGCACAAAAACAAAAAAAACTGGTTGCCTTTTTGGAAAGCGAGGAGTAGACAAAAAATGGCGTTTCGTGCGCAGTGAAGGTAGACACAACCATGAGCTTAGCCAAGATATTCGAGTGCATGCATTCGCCCGCCGTCTGTCCCAGGAACAGAGGAAGCAAAGGGGTCGATTAGAAGCAGCGGGTGTAAAACCTCGGGCGCAGCTTGCGTTTTTGCGGCA
>MIQA02010221.1:0-12882 GCA_001887855.2 Sclerospora graminicola | reverse complement strand
CTTGTATGTGAAGGAAGCATTGCAGCTAACGTCGTATTCGTAGGAGACAGTAGTAGAGGAGCGGGCCATGTTGATACTTGTGATATAAAAAAAAGGTTTGAAAATTTACGGTGCAGAAGTATGCAATGTGGTCCATGAGACAGGGCAATTTTAATTTGTTGATCTCGATCTCGCTGTAACCTTTGAGGAAATTCCACTTACGGACATTCTGACGTACAATCGGTTACGTGTTGATAGGTATTCTACTTAAATGATGGAACTTAAGGCCTCCTGATAGTAAGGACGGTGTTCAGTGTCAGCGAGATTGATGAATTTGGGCGTGAAGACATTATCCGATAGAATATCGACGAGAATTTCCAGCAATCAGCGTCCAATGCGGGAGTCACAGTCAATGACCCAGCAGGGCATTGAATGCACCCAGCTGATCCTTTGGGTGAATAGGTTCCTAGCGGACACGCATTCGAACGATAATCGGACGTCGCAAATGGACAAAAGTACCCTGCATGACACCAACCAGTACATGACGCTATACTTAGTCCTTCTATCTCGCCATACATTCCTTCTGGACAGCGAAAACGAATGCCTTGACGACAGTAATATCATTTCGGACAAATTTGGACATTGTCTTGTGTAGCATTGCGTCCATTATTGGTCCTGCCGGTCGTGTAGTATCCACTTCGAGTGAACTTTGGTTCATTGCCTGTACCAAGTGGACAATAGAGGCTACTGTTTCCACATGCTTTTTGGGTCGCGGTAATACTGGGAGACCGGGGTAGGATGGACAATAGTATCCAGGAGCACAAGGTCCGGAACATGTTGCCTTCCAAAGTCCACTAGTCGCTCCATAGGTTCCAGCAGGACATTGATATTTGATCCCTTGGACACAAAAGAATCCTGGTTCACAAGGTCGTTGAAAAAAACGTGTCGTGTTTGTGATACCAATGGAATAATAGCCACGTTGAAGGAGCTGTGGCTCGGAGGATCCCGTACGACAAATGATTTGATTGCCACCACATGCACGTTCGATTGGAGATGTACTTCCTTTAGGACAATAGTAACCTCGAGAGCACAAACCGGCACATGATGGCGACGTTTCCCCTGCTTGATTCCCATAATGACCACCAGGACACAGAACCTTTTGAACGTCAGTGCAGAATGAACCACGCTCACATAGATATTGATCCTCACGTACATCCTGCTTGGTCAGATTAAGCGAGTAGTATCCTGGTAGAACGGGAGTAGGGAGGGCACTAGCATTCGGACAAAAGGAATTGGCGTCTCGACACGAATGAGCAGTACGATTCCAGCTCCCAAGGGGACAATAAACCCCACTCGAGCATGGACATGAACACGTCGGTCGAGTTTCCAGGCTTTGGTCACCGTAAAAACCTGCAGGACATGGCGAATTTCACAGAACGAACCTCGTCCACAAGGAAATTGCTCCGATCGCGTGTAAATCGAATGGCTACTCGTATCTCCATCACCTAATGCAGCAATCGACGTCTTGAGAAATAGTTTACACGTTTGTGTTCCCACGTCGAAATGTAGCGCAAAGCGTGTCGTGTCAAAGGTTTTGCCACCAGAGAGTCGAAAGCACAAGCAGGAACGTCGATCCGTCGAGCTTACACTTGTAATTATGTCGACCGTGTCCAATGTACACTTGTGTAGGACACGGTCAACATAATCCCAAGTCATCCGCTGTTCCAGGTTTAAATGTCCCGATGGGACACGCAATACATTGAGCCACTGGAAGAGCGTAGTCACCATAGTTAAAAGCCACGGAATTTTGTTCAATCATAAGGTATAGCGAAGCGTTGCTAGTTGTGGAATCGTTTCGAATCTTGCCAGGCTCGCAACCTGGAGCTTGTCTTGTATTTGGACCGAGTGCTTCGACTTGTAACGATGTATAGTACCCTTTGCTTACTTCCAGCGGCATTGCTGAACCAGCAGGACAAAAAACAGCAGCAGAGCCATATTCGTGTTGCCTTGTCATCGTACTCCCAAGTGGTTGTAGCTGTAGACAGTTCAAAATACGTTAAAGTGAAATATATTCTTGCGGACATCAGAAAAATAAATTACATGTATACATAAAACCACAGAACAAATGTACTGTTTAAACTTTTTTAACACAAATTTCAATATTTGTGAATTGCGGTTTTTTTTTGCGATTGTGCCGATGACCGCTAACTGTTTTAACATGCGTAGAAACAACAAAAACACAGATCAGGGCGGCGATAAGAACACACTACCTGTTTTAATTGAAAACGTGTTCCAGTGAAGGAATTTCGGGCTAGACAAATTACATGTAACGTATTGCAGTTTTTATGAGCGCAAAAAAAACGAGATTGGCCAATCATCATTTGCCATAAACAAATCGCAACTGATGATTGGCGGGATTTTTGACGCGGTGGAAAACTTCAGACAATGTGGACTACACTAAGGGTGGAAGCCTAAAGTCGATGCGCAGTGGGTCTTGGCGTTCCACGCGCTGCTGCAGGCTTTAATTTGAATAGGCTACTATGAGGGAAAAGGTCGATAAGGCTTCTATTTTATAGTGCCCTATTTTAATCGCTGCGGGCTGAAACAACATTTTTGGCACGGACTATCACATATGGAGGTGTGTGATCGCGGTCCGACACTTTTTCTAACAGTTCCTCCATTCTGCCAGTTTCAGCTTCACGTTGCTACATACATTTTTCAAGTGACTGAGCTTCATTACCTAATGTAGTCCAAACGTCTTGCTCATATACGCATCATTTTTTAGAATCTCGCAGATAGAGGGATTGACGGTCGTAGCCAATCAAAACTGTTCTTAAAACTCGCCACGACCTTACAAGCAGACACTTAGTTCATTTTTGCAAAAGGTTCTTTGCTGCCGAGGTCACGTACCTCTATACAGAAGGTTGGCGCTTGCAATCTCGGAATCGCTTCGCTTCTACAGCATCCCACTGTCGATCGATTGATTATCTTTATATACTGTACGTGCAGTATCTTTTCAATACTACAGGTACATGAACAAGTAATATAGATAAGATGTGCTTATCCACCGGCGCAGACGAAACTTGCATCATTGATCTGAGTCATTTGGCAATTTTCACACGACAACTTCCAATCCATTGCCCGAACGCTTCATTTCGCATGCCAAACGTTCCATCTATGGCCATACCACCCCTCCAGCCTCTCGCACCTGTGGCTCTCGCACCAAGTCGGGTGTTTAGGGCCTCGGAACCGTTATCATTTTTGGAAAAGATCGATCGTATTGAGATCAACACCACCACCGTGCGCAATGGGGTCGTCTATTACGTGCTCGATGTGTATTTAAAGCATTCCACGTCGCGTATTCCAACCAATAAGGACGTCAAGGGGTCAAACAGAGGTCAACCAGATTACCAACTGGAGCGTCGATACAACGATTTTGCCAACTTGCGCTACCAAGTGTGGTCGTATGCTCAGCGGAAGCATCAGGATCGCTGTTTATGCAAATACTGCGACGTATTCATCAGCTATATGGTGCGGTCCATGTCGCAGCCGCGACTGTACGTGAAACTTGCTACAAACGTGGAAACACGCAAGAAACTCATGGCCACATTTTGCAACGAGTTCGTCATCATGACTATCGGAGGCAAAACAGAATCTCGACAGTGCCATTCGGCGTGCGATGGGTTGCATGCCATCCCGTATGTCACCGAGCGCTTTTTTCGAAAGGTACAGACGTAGAGTCTGCCTTCACCACAATCGATCGAAGATTGTATTGCGACTCCACTGGCTGATCATCAAGCATTGTATCTACCGGTAGTCATATTTATCAGGTTAAGATAATAGATTCCTTGGGAAACTCTTAGGCAAAATTGCAAACCTTTTATTGATGTGTGATTGTTTACGACCAGATTAAAGGGCGAGAAACTTCTTTTAAGACCGGTACACTTAAGATGATGACTACTATGGTGCGCGAGAATGTACTGCCTCCCGTATCGACCGACGATATGGCCAAGAAATGCTTGGTTGAATGCGTCTCATTATACAGTATCCGCTCTCACTTCCGGATTTTCAGAAATGATCAGTTAATATAGGCTATCCATTTTTAGAAGGAACAGCTTGTAATAGAGCAAATGTGTATTATTTCTCTGTTACTACTCACAAGACTATTGCCTTGCGCTAGATGACCATAATTAATCTGCTTGTTGGATCCGGATCCTTGGTGCATAATGCACCGTGGAGCCGCTAGATAAAACGTTCACAAGGCCCGCACTTGATCGTCCAATTTCGTCCAATTGAATCAAGCAGCGATACATTTGTTGCAACACTTTTCATAGAACTGTATCACTAACACCGGCTGACATTGATATACGAGCTCCCCAACTGGTCAATTTATCGAAGACTGTTGCTTTTTCACCTTGAGTCATAGCTACTGTTTGATTTAGCAAATGAATAATAGAGTGAGTACCACAGTAGTGGTACAAATCAATACACAATTTTCGGAAGCTTATGTTCTTTAATTGTACCAAGTTTGAAAAGAGATAATTTTTGAGCAGTTCCGGAAGTGGGAGCGGATACTGTACTTTAGAATCCAAACCAAGTTGGTTCGACTTTGGATTTCGTCCCTAGTGGGACTCGAACCCGCAATCTCCCGGTCCCGGGGGCAGGGCCTTAACCACTGCACCAACCCAGGTCGGTGCCAAGAAATGCTTGGTGCTCGACCTCGACGGAACACTATTGTCTACATATCCTGAAAAAGTATACTCTTTGCTAAGCCATGAAAGCGATTTCACCATTACTTTCAATAACGACGTTTCTAAACAACTGCTCGTGTTCAAGCGACCAGGAGTGGACGAATTCTTGGCCGAAATGGCAAAATACTTCGAGATTGTGGTGTACACGGCAAGTATAAGCGAGTACGCAAATGAGGTGCTTGACAAACTCGATCCGAAAGGCGTGATTCGCCACCGTCTCTATCGTGAGCACTGCGACTATAAGTTGGAGTATGGTTACGTGAAGGATTTGTCTGTATTGGGCCGTGACTTATCCCAGACGATCCTTGTTGACGACAGCCCGAGTCACTACTCTCGCAACGCCATTCAATGTTCCTACTTCGACCACGACCGAGATGATCGTGAGTTGGAATCCCTGTCACGGTTCCTTATTCAAATCCACGATGTTGAAGATGTGCGAGACCACCTGCACCTGTGGGAAGGAAAGAAAAAAGACTTGACGTTCGTTGCGTCCCATTTGGTGGATAACTAAAATGCGATAATTGTCATGCACTTTAATTTTAACTCTTAAAGAATCCAGCGTTATTGTTGTGCACCGTTGTCAGTTCCGCATGGGTAGCAAAAGCTCGCGTTCTCTCGAGGAACATCAGAGTATCCCTCGAAGAAAAGTTTATCGATGAAGAACAAAACTCTTATATTTTCCCAGACTTTTCTTTTCTTTTGCCAAAGAAGTTCTTTAATACACGCAGCACATTGCCCAGCATAATAAAATAGGTTGGAATTGACAGAAAAATGCGCGAACTATTTAGACTCCTAAGGCCACATCCAATTCAAGCGCTCGAGGAACGAAAGTAAAAATAAATTCGGCATAGGTGACATTGTCGCTAGAACCAGGTGCTTAAGATCGAAAAAGTAAAAGAGGCCGACCAACTAACTGCCCGAGGTCAGTGGACGAGATTCTGAAGGCGTTTGCCAACGATTAAAGCGCGTGTCCCCATTTGCAATTGGCATTGCGACATTGCGCTTCCATTCAAGAAGTTGCTTGCTACAAGCCCCTCGATTTACATTAAGTTTAGGTTACGGTCCCCAAAACGCAGCACTCTCAACAAAACGCAGACCACAAACATCAAGAGAATGATGTCATCTACGCAGTCAGAGATCCAGCCGAGAGAGGCCATACTTAATGTTCCGACGTCCCACGCTATTACAGCTGGCGGGGTACAACCGAAGAAGCAGCTCGTGGATCTCAATATTCCCAATTCGTTGGCAAGCATCGTTCACCAATCCGATAAAACTGGTAAGCAGCAGCCTGTTTTGCTGGGCAGACGTTCGGACGGATCTACCACGAGCGAAGGACAACGACCCCAAGGGAGCTTACGCAACCTGTTCACGAATATTTGCTCGGTGCTTGGTATTAATGAACAGCAACAGACGCCGATACAAAAGAAACAGTCACTAGTGAAGCTCAACTCAACGGCGATTGAGCTTCGCAAGAGTGTCCTACCTCCAGTTTCCCCCAATGACGCGGACAAGAAATGCTTGGTGCTCGACCTTGATGAAACCCTGGTGCACTCATCGTTTCGACCAACGTCTAATCCAGATCTCATTATTCCAGTCGAGATCGAAGGCACTGTCCACCAGGTGTACGTGTGTGTACGTCCAGGAGCAGAAGAGTTTTTGATTGAAATGGCAAAATACTTCGAGATTGTAGTATACACGGCTAGTCTCAGCAAGTATGCGAACCCACTGCTGGACAAACTGGATCCAGAAGGCGTTATCCGTTACCGTCTCTATCGCGAACACTGTGTGCAATATGAAGGTAGCTACGTAAAGGATTTGTCTTTGTTGGACCGTGACATTTCACAGACAATAATCATCGACAATGCACCAATGTCGTACGTCTTCCACCCTCGAAACGCCATCGGATGTTCCAGCTTCATTGACGACCCAAACGACCGTGAACTGGAGTCTATTTCGCGATTCCTAACCAAGTTCCACGACGTTGTGGACGTGCGTGATCACCTGCACATCTGGGATGCCAACTATTGAAGTCGGTAGCTCAATGCATTTAAGATTAATTAATCAGAAATTTGTGCTTCATGCATCAATAGTGGCTAAAAATAAGATTAATCCTGATGAATGGACTCTTGCCAAAATAGGGTACTTCTTCAGGTTTGTTGCCAAACAAGGATTCTAAAGTGTGAATAAAGTGCAGATATGAGGGTGCACCCAAGCCCAACAGTGCCATGGAGTGCCACCAAAACAAAAGAGACATGAGGCTTCGCATTCGCTAATCGTGTCCTTTGCCGCGAGCTGCTGGTGTGGAGCTCTGTGGAGGAGGAGGCTCAGTAGTTTAGATGGTTGGTGTGATCACACAACTTATGTTAGGTACGGGTTCTGAAAAACTGTTCGGTAAGATTTACCGGTTCTGGGATTTTCTCCTCGATCATAGCGTTTTTATGCACGTGATGACCAACGTTGTCAGTACCAAATTGATTGCGGACATGACCGGAATCAAGGTAGCAATTTATCCTACCGTCTACTAAATGCCATAGAGGTTTCGCTCTCTCTAACGTGAATATGTGATAAGAAAAATGTATTACCACGCATACGCATATGTTGTAAAGTTGACCAATTCTCTAGTTATTAACACCTATCATACTCGCCTCGTATTCCAAATTAAACAAATCGTGAAGTGCTCGAGCACTCACACTTGGTCGTACCTGCGAAGCTCCATTGGGATTTCCATTGACATTTCCACCACGGTGGGAAATCTGTGGCAAAACGGCACTTCCGGTGGCCATGTTGACAAAATCTGTCGGACTCGGTGCGTCTAAACTTGGCTGCATGACTGGCATTTGTCGCGCCGAGTTAAACACGTTGTAGTTGGAATGCGAGCGCATAAATGATTGTCCAAAGTCGTCATATACCATGACACTTGGGCGTAGTAACGGATGGGAATTCTGCACGGACACGGTTGTTTCCCCTAAATTTTCATTCTGGCCCATGGAAATCAGTCGAACCACTTGGGCATAAGGGACTGTCATATCCTTCAGTTCAAAAAGCATTTTCACGACACTATTAAACCGAAATCGGGTTAAGCGAAACCCAAATTTCGACAAAACGTAACGCAGATCATCGACTTCAATGTATCCCGTACTGGATCGATCGTGCGCTTGCAACTCGGCTTCCAGATCCATGATCGAAAGGTCTTGTTGAGTTAAATGTTGCAGCAATATCGTTGCAAACTCTGAACGAAGGCGTACCACTTCACTAAAATTTTCCACCACGGCACTAAGTGTATGGGAATCAATGCGAAGAATGTTGCTAATCATGACAAAGTCATAGAAAATATGGCGTTGTAAGAATATCGCATTGACGAAAAGTGGTAACGGGATCATAATGGTCGCCACGGAGCCGAAATCATTATGGATATTCTTCAGGTCGTAGACTGCACACTGGATAAATAGGGTAATGAGAAATCCATTGAGAACGAGCAAGAGCATGACCCCGACGTGCCAAGATTTGTGCGAAAAGAAGCGGATTCGAATGATAGGCGAATCGGGATCGACACCACTGAAACTATTGCGACTCGTGTCATTATCCCCGAGCACTTGCTGCTGATCGGCGACTTTGTGGCGACGACGGAGCGATTCGAGCTCTTCGTGGTGCTCTTGAATGCAACACATGGTTACGAGGGCTTTATCTGCTTCCTCGTTTCTCCACGCTTCGGCTTCTTCTTCTGCGATGGCACTCAAGTTGGCCACTAACGTCGCTTTATCTTTACTGAATGCGGCAGCTTGCAACAAATGATTCACACACGAACGAAAGTAGAAAAAGACGATCGTGTGGAGTAAGAGGAGGAACCATTCAAACAACATGAACGACTCGATCAGCTCGTAACTTTCAGGCAAACTCGTGTCCAGAGTTTTAAAAAGTTCGAGGAAGCCACAGATTGACCAAGCGACAATGAGGAGGACGACCCACATGGAAGGTTCGACTTCAATCATGAAGGCAATTTGGCTCTCTTGAGCTCGAGAAACGTACTTGGAGAAAGGAAAGAGCTGAGGTAGACCAAAACGACGAAGAAAGAGGCGGCGAAGCAGACGGAGCTCAATCAATTCTTTCTTGTTCCGCTTCAACTTGGCCGATTTGCCACAACAAAAGAGCGTTGCGAAGAACGATGGGACGAGGCTTTCCGACGCTTTGGGATTCGTGACTAGGTTGACCAAATCCTGGGTTGTTATGAGTTCCGCGCGTTCGGCTCGATCGTTTTGGCTCCGTAGAAGTAAAAAGACGCCAATGGATTGCAAAATGAGCATCAGAGCAAGGAGAAAGATGGTCAAATCGGCCACTTGGAACGCCACCATGGTCTTGCTGTAGCTGTTAAAAGTTGGAATTTCCTTGAGAACCTTGAGGCCGAGACTGATTAACCCGAGTACCATCAATTCTCGATATGCTTTTTTCAGCATATGCTGGTACTTTTCCGACGGTGGAAATTTATGCTCCAACTTGTGTAGTGCGCCTTCTAGGAGGACAAGACAAAAGGCCAAGATACTTAGCTGTACCATTACTCGCCAAAATTCGACATCTTTGCCGACTTGGAAGAGTGAGCCGCCTGCCATTGTGAAAAATGCGTAATGACCATATACTATTGTGGTTTGGGAAATATGTAATATTCAGTATTCATGTATTCAGTCTTCGTATGTAATTCTAGACGATCGCCATCTCGGAACGAGTCGCCTTTACTTCAAGACTGAAAACATTACACCCCCCCCGGATTCTAAATTGACTCATGGGCTGGGTATCGTTGCACGAACTATGCTACACATTCATATGAACATTCAGCAGCGAACGAAGGCATAGACCGCGTTTTCATTTGTTCGCTCATTGCTTTAATTAGAGTGGGAGGCAAAATTTGGAATTAACTGACCCTATGCACGTTTGGACATGTACTATCTCATTTTTTATGAATAATATGACTTTAAGGGGGGCTACGTGATGCCCATTAAACCCTCATACTCGAAGGTACGAAAGCTAGACAGCACGTCAAAACACGAGGTAACAGCGCAACCTGTCAAGATTCAAATGTACCCACAATATTTGTGCTCGAGCATCTGGTTAACATTCTCGTTCCCACCATGGCACTTGGCATAGCTTAAGTAGGACCATAACGATAGTGACGTCGTTGTCTCTATGAGCCGGGTATGTACGTTCAGTGCACTTACAGAAAGACATGTGTACACAGAAACGAAAAGTACGACAATTGCCACTTTCACGACATCGTAGGAAAATGCGCCATGGATGCGAACAATTAAATTGTGGAGTCATAGCTATCAACAACGGACCTGATGGAAAAGTTCAAGGCTTTGCTTTATCTACGCAGGATTGGGACGTGCTTATAATCATAACTTACCAAGAAAACATGTACAGTAGGGAAGTTGCGTAGCGGTCCAAGATTATAGATTGGTCCGAAGTGTAATGATTGTTTTGGTACATGTATTAACCTGGTCGATACTGTAGCTCGCTTCAATTGCCTGCACAAAAACCACCAGATGCTGTTATAAAGTCTCGTGAATGGATAAATTTGCTTGTTTCGTGAATATCTGACCCTATATCAATACTCTTTTCTTTGAGAAGATTTTGCGAGTACGGTATCAGATGTTTTTCTCATTTGTGGTATCCTGAAACATCTGAAACATCTGAAACATGCAAAATCTGCAGATACAGATTGAAAAAGCTTCGATTCATCATAAAAGACCTTCACACTTAGCCATGCGCTTTTGTTTCCAGAACATACGTGTAACAAAATACTCGGAGTAGGAATATTGTCAACGTCACGCAAGCCGCGCATCATGAATTCGTTAATGTACAACGATTAGGGCGACAGCATGATCGCCTTCAACTTTTTGTCTGAACTAAGCAATATGATGCAGACGAAATTTCATATCATATGTTGATTAGTAACTGTGTTGTAGACCTAAATGAACAATTTATCATTTCTGGGAGATGTTATTCGCAACCCCCTCATCCCCCGTACCATAAATCAGGTACAGCGTACCGTAGTGACTGCGCAGTCTGTGGCACCTATGGCTGAGTCAACTTTTAACTGATAGCTCGTCTAGAGACAACAAGAGCAGATCTACCGTACTATCGATTGCCAAAGCATCAACTTCCATATCAATCTATTGGATGGAACTTGATATGCGACGTCGTTCGATCGGACTTGTCGACTACATTTACGTCGAAGTGACCGGCACGAAGATCCTTTCAAACAATCTTTCGACTAGGTTTCTTTTGCATTCTATCGATTTTCCTCAAGATCACGCACCAAGTTGTTGGTATGCTGTTTCTTCGGTCAAGAGAATGAGTCGTCGGCCTTAGTCTGCATGTTGGGAATGATGAATCCATTCCTCATGGTGTTCGTTGACTGATTATATCTCGTTTATTAAAAAGATGCTATCACCACTAAGTATGCGCATTATCGGTAAGTAAACAAGTTGACTGAAGCTCTTGGTCAAAAGTTTGCGGCATTGCAAAAGATAAAATCATGAGACGTAAATTATAATGTATCTCAAACTTGTCGCCTGCTCCACAAGGCAACTTTTAACAGAGGGTACATGTATAACGGCTTTTTCTTCACATAAAAGAGATTACGAACTGATTTTGCTGCTGAAGGGGTTGAATAGTCTTTTGCTTTTGTTACAACAGGCGTCTGCATCATCCAACAAGCACGGCTCTTTGGCATGCTGTCGCCATCCAACGACACCTTCGGTACATTGTACCTTTTTATGGTACAAGGGGGTGCGAATACAGGATGGGGGGTGAATATCGTCTTCCCATGTTTCTCGTTTCGAACTGACCACTTCAGAGCGTACTTTCTTAAGGAGACTGGATGTGTGTAATGGTACATACGGGATCATTTTGGGATTACTGAATGTGTAAAAATATAACAGAATTGATTGGAATTGCATTTACTTGGCTACAGAATGGTCTTGGGGGAGAAACAACTGCTGGATGATGCAGGCAACCGTGGCTGCTACCAGTTCATTTGCTTCAAACTATATACTGTTGTTGAGTGATTGTTACCACAGTAATGGACGTAAGCCAGTTCGTCAACTCCATTTCAGTTGAATGCACTCGTTCGAACTAGATGTGCTGACGTCACCACCGCGGCGACCCGGTAAACACCAATCGGCGAATCGACACCTCGCTAGTTTCCGATTCAATGTCCCTCCACAAAAAATTGATGAAGAGGCATTTTTAGTCATATGTGCGCAAGTATGGAATTAGAGACGGAGTCGTTCCATTTCCTCTTGCAGATCACGCATTTTCGAGTCCATCGCACGGGTTTGCTCCACCGAGGCGGGGGTAATAACAAATGCATATTTTGCAACTCTCCCCGACCGAAGAAAGCGGATACGACCTCAAATAAAAGTCGAAGAGCCCCCCCCTTTACATTCTCAACGGACGCTGGACAACACTCGACTCGTCCTGTTCACCATTTTCAATTGGAGGCTTGGCAGTCTCACTTTTGTATCTGTAAGATACGGTACAACGGCATCACTCAAATTTTGCTGAGCTCAGCTTGGCTCAAATTCGTTTCATTGCTTTGTATTGGTACGATCTTCCATCCAATACTTAGTTTGTCGCCTTCAGCTTGAGATCGTAGCGGTAGGACGTCTTCGGTGTTGAAGTGAATGTACAGTATTATTAATAATACTTCAAGGACATGTACTGTAGTTGCTTTCTCCACTTCAACATCACAAAAAAGGGATGCCAAGTACCTGTGGAAATGGAAAATGAAAGGTGCATAGTGCAATGAGCAAACGCCGAACGCAGATGTAAGAAACTCAAACGGCAAGAAAAGTTTTTTTATATGCGTAAAATAGATGAACCGCAACGTTAATGTAGGAAACAAGTTACCGTCTATTTTACAGCTAATGTAAAATGTTACAATTGCGCGTCAGGTAATGTATTAGTGGTTCCACTATTAATAAAATGTTAAATCCTCGCTTGCGCATGCCACATTTTGGTGCAGTAGGAATTCGAATGTATTCCAAAGGGGACCATTTCTGCTCCGAACTGGTACGGGACCAAAATGAAATTCTCGGTAGCAACTTCCGCTACATCCAGTTAAGCGAGAGACAGACTCAGTCACCTATCCCTAAAC
>MIQA02010217.1:0-10771 GCA_001887855.2 Sclerospora graminicola | reverse complement strand
CAGGGTGATCGTTGAATGCCCTACGCCAAACAATGTCAAGGAACTTCGAAAGTTCCTTCGGTTGGCGACATACTTGCACAAATATTCGTGCAATTATGCCGGTCTTATTCGACCTCTTTCTCAGTTACTGAAGAAAGATGTCGAATGGCACTGGGATACCCAGTGCCAAGATGCATTTGATGCAGTCAAGCGTAGCTTGACTGAAGCTCCCGTCTTGGCGATAGCCGATAACGAGCGACCGTTTCACGTCGTTTGCGACGCGAGCGATTTCGCCATCGGCTGTGCCTTGATGCAGCGCGATCACGATGATCGTGATCGCGTAATATTTTACCAATCCCGTCAGTTGCGCCCAGCCGAGCGCAACTATCCAGTGCATGACAAGGAACGCCTTGCCATGAAATATGCACTGGCAAAGTTTCGGATCTATCTCTTAGGAGATAGACCGTTTGTGGTTTACACGGACCATGCGTCGTTACGCACGGCCGTGAATTCACCACACATCTCCCAAAGAATGGCACGTTGGCTGTCATTCTTTGCGGAATACAACTTCACGGTTGAGTATAAACCGGGAAAGTTGAACGTGATAGCGGATGCGCTATCACGACGCCCCGATTACGAGACGAAACCGTCTGTAACGGAGGCAATCAGAGCAAACGCAATACGTTGCACTGCTCTGCCGTCGTCACGCATACGACAGGTACGTCAAGCGTACGAAACAGACGAGGAAACTCGTCTGCTGATTGATTACTTAAGTAATCAATCTGATCGGAAGCGCGAGGAACTTCCAGAGTTCCTTCGCGCTTGCATGCATCGTTATCTATTGCACGATGGTCTGTTGCTTTATAGCACAGACCAAGATGATGTAAGTCGCATCATCGTTCCAAACGACGATGATCTTAAACACCAAATATTGTTTGAGTACCATGATGCACCGATTTCGGGGCATCAAGGTCGAGAGAAGACGTATGCTTCTCTCGCACGCGTTTCTACTGGCGTAACCAGTATAAATGGATACGCAAGTATGTACGCGCTTGCGAGATTTTCCAGCGCGTCAAGCCTGCGCACTCTGCGCAGGCTCCCCTCCAATCTCTGTCTTCCAGCTGATCACAGTCGGAAGACAGGAATTGTGGTCTTTGTGGACCGCTTCAGCTAGATGGTTCATCTTGCTGCAGTGTCAGCGAATGTCACCGCTGTGCAAACAGCGCGGATATTCGTTGAACCGGCATTCCGTTTACATGGAATGCCGGAAAACATTGTCTCGGATCGATATCCGAGATTCACAGTACGTTTTTGGCAAGAAACGTTCTCTTTGTTGGGCACGCAGTTAAAAATGTCAACTGCGGACCATCCGGAAACGGATGGGCAAACTGAACGCGTTATCCCCGTTATCGGAGACATGCTGCATTAATACGCGCATGCCTTCGAGCAGTGGAGTGACTTTTTGACACTCACTGAGTTTGCAATAAATAACTCGGTGCATGCTTCCACGAAGCATACACCGTTCTACGTGAATGCCTTAAGGCATCCACGAACCCCAGCTTTACTTGGCGGTACGCCAAATCTAAGTGGCGGAGGGACCCGCTCAAATTTTGAGCGAGTCGATGCGCAAGTTGCAGCCGCAACTAGCGAAGAGACTGACGAGTCTTCTACTGTTAACACAGTAGAAACTCAAGCAGCTTCAGATACTGAAGCTGCCTCCGCGGAGTATGTGTCTGCAGACAATGAAGACAACCCATCTACTGCTAATAAAGCAGTAGATGAATTCGTATTACAGCGCCAAGCTGTAATACGCTATGTGAAAGATGCACTTGCTTCTGCTTTTGATAATCAGAAGCAGAATGCAGATAGAAGTGGAAGGAAGAATGTAAATTCCTTTCAAAAAGGTGAATTAGTGTTGTTATCTACAACTAATTTGCCTACACATGCAATTAGCAACTTCCCTACGCGGAAGTTGTTCCCTAAATTCATTGGACCCTTTAAGGGCCAAAGCGTAAAGGGGAATGCCTATACACTAGACATTCCCGCGGCCATGCGCCTTCACCCAACGTTTTACGTTGGGAGGCTCACGCCTTATCAATCGTCTACGTCTTCGGACGAGACGCATCCCCACGACGAATGTCGTGCTTCTTCAAGCTCCCAAGAGAGACTTGTAATCGGTCTCCAACCGATTGTGAGAAGTCCGGAGAGTTTCCATCTCCGACTTTAGTCGATCAATCTCGACCAGCAGAAGATCATTCTTCTGCTGCATGGCGAGATGAGCGCTCAATATGTCGCGAATCTCGTCGCGATGAGAACGATACGTCCTCATCGTGTGCGCCATATCGGCGCTCAGCCCGTTGCAATGCCTCTCGAGCTTGCGGAGCTGCGAACCATGCTCCACAACAACAATTCCGAGGGAATTTCCAGCCCCCGCCACCCCTGATTGATAATCAGGGAAATAAGTGCTATATTATCAAGCGCTTGATAGCGAAGCGCTCGGTTCCCTATAAGAAGGGGCAGCGTACCGAGTACTTGGTACGCTGGTTGGGGTATTCCCAAGAGTTTGACTCTTGGGAACCGATTGAGGTGCTAAGGGCGGATGCCCCTGACCTCCTGCAGGAGTTTGAGAAGGATACTTCTCCTCAAACTCGTAAGAAGCATCAACACTAGGTGTTGATGGGTGCAACGTATCAGCACTAGGTGCTGATACATTAAGGGCATCAATTAGGCCCTTAACACTAGCGGGTACCGAGTAACCTCGGTACCCTCGTAGCTCCTTTTCAGTAAGACGAGGAGCTCCCTTGGGACAACAAGGGCAAGCTAAGTGAGAAGGAACTCTGCAAGAAATTCCTTCTTTCATGCAGGTAAAATGGATAAACTCCATTTTACCTGAGCGTGAGTGCTTTAAAAAGCGCTCGTGATTTACGTGAACTTTGCTCACGTAATCGTCCGGGCCTTTTGTTGTAGTTTTCAACAAAGGCATTTAAACTTTGGGTCAGGGCGTCCTTATCGTCCCTGTCCTTTCGCGACCCTTTCCGGTTCGTATAGTAACGAGCCTGATAGAAAAGGTCGATAAAGTACCGACGTCTATCGTCGGTACTTCGATCAAAGTTGTGATTGCAAAGGTCTTCGCAATCATCAAGCGCGTTGATGTCAAACAACGGGTATTGACAATCGCGCTTGGTGTGCCCACCACTTTCGGGCACAAGCGTCCATGCTGGGGTCCAAAACCCCACTTTGTACGGAACATGACGTTCCGTACAACACGGTGAATCAGAAGCAGCGTAAGCCGCTTCTGCGCGTTGTTTCTTGGCAGGTGGAGCACCACCTGCCACCTCAAAGTGGTCGTCGTCACGACCAGGCGAGTGACGAGGACCAGGAGGAGCTCTACGCTCCTCATACCACCGTATGATGGAATTGTCGCTGTCGTAATCGACGGCGTCAGACTCCACTTCGCCATCACTTAGCGGCGAAGCAATTGTAGTGAGCTTACGCTCGCTACACTCATTGGTGACGTCCTCGCCCTCTCCTTCGGAGTCAGATGACTCTCCGAAGACGGAATTGGGCTTCTTAGCCACCCGCCCTGCGGCAGGTGAAGGTGCGGAAGATGTTGCAATAACGACATCTTCCTGCCCTCTTTTAGACACTGCTTCTGCAGCGTCTTCTACGAGAGACAATGGGTCTCTCAGCTTACTCTTCGTCGTTACATTAGTAGCGTCGGCATGCGATGTTGGCACCTCTGCACGCGATGCAGAGGTGGAGGCTGCCTTAGCAGTATCGGTAGCGCCCTTAAGAGCGCCGCCGCGTTTCCCGACCATTAGTTCTTATGGTCGTTAATGGGTTATAACAGAATATCGTTATGACCAACAAGTACCACCATTCGATTGGCCAATATTACGTTATATTATTGGCCAACCACCTTGAGTGGGGGGTTATGTAATGGGGTGCCATTACATAAGTGATATTTAAGTTGAAATATCCCAGTTCAATTTTAGACGTACTGTCTGAAATGCGAATATTGGATTATAAGTTGTTATAATCCACCTTGAGATCAGATTCTGGTATAATTATCGAATCTATGAAGAGATCTAATAATAAAGATATCATTAGATCAGTTTTACATTTCATGTTACTATGATTAGTTTAGGTCTAATTATACTAGTTAGCTCTTAACCATTCATAAATATATTCACTCTTAAACTTACCTTCTTGTAGACACGTGGTCTTAGATATATATTCATATATATATCAAAGAGACTAATTAATTTAATTAATTAGTCTACACTAAAGTCTATCTTTATTAAGCTATAGAGGACCAAATGTAATTTGGTCCTGATTAATTGCACGCTTCCTCACTTGCTATATTATAGTGTGAGCCTGTAACAGCTAGCCTGTTACACATTTCACCAAATCGCGATCATTATTTGTGGTCGACTCGCAGTGAACACATTCCCGGCGAGGTCGGTCAGAGTCGGGTCGGTCCCCGCCTCCCTTCCGTCCATTATTTGCTGTGACCGTTGATATTGGACGAGGCACGGTTTCAGTCGTGACGATGTGGCGATACTTTTCTTTGTCAGAACCTAGACTCGACCGGCAGATCTCTTCTCCAGAGACGGCACTATCCGACTCCACTGCAATCATACGGACTGCTCTTGCCGGTTGGATCGCTGGCGTCTTGTCTTGGTCGGGATGGGCTTCGATCGGTATCGTTTCGATCCCATTTCGACCTCGGTTCTCAACTTTTGGCACGTTGCAGTGTCCTCAGAGTCTGTTCCAGTTCTTTGACTGTCCTTAGTCAGAGCTGAGTCAGTTGATCAGCTAGGTCACGATTGTCTAGGGTGCCGATAAAATGATCGACGAATTCGCGGGCTATATTCACGTTGTTGGGATCTTTGATCGGCATTTCATCCCTTAGACCAGCGACATTTAGTCCATGAGAATATTCAATCAGTGTTTCATCCGGCTTCTTTTTTATGTGGTAGTATTGTCTTGGGACTGTACCCCCGAGTTACAATATTGCACTTCGAATTGACCACATAGCGGGGCCAATTTGATTGGACTTCTCGACTTAATTGCTTTAGCCAGTTCTTAGCCGGACCTTTCATTAGTTCATCGAATCTTTCCCCTTCTGGCGTCTTGTCTTTTAGGAAAGCTGACCGCCTACGCTCTCGCCTTATCTTCATCCATGTCCTTCCCGTTAAAATCCTATAATTCGGAGATCGCCGCCGTCCGAACTCGGGTGGCCGTTCCAGAATCGCAATCGAACGCTTGAGCCGAGGCCATATTTGCCTTGTGAGGTATTCCCTAGTCCAGATCGTTCGGATCGAAATGCTGTTTAGTACCCCCGAGATGATTTCTTATCCACATTACTAGTCGGGGATGACCTATCAAATCGATCTTCGTCAGCCTGAAAAATCGACCGGACGTGTCCACCCGATCGGACATACTCCCATAGGTGTTGGAACTGGTTTAGTCGTTGATCGGTCGAAATCGGGACTTTATTTCCTCGATCGTCCCTATTCATGTATATAATATTGTGATCCATGTTGTTCTTGTACGAAACGTTCCATCATGGATGCAAACATGGCTTGCATCTAGTAAAGAAAATACTTCGGGCATACTTGTAAAGTCGTTCCTGGAGGTTGGGTTGCCCTCCTCAGTATCTTAACCGGCTACTCAGCTATCTTCCGGCCCGACCCGACTCGGTCGGGTTCTGATTTTCTCTTTCGGCTCTGTGCTTCGATCTTGGGGAGTTGGGTACCGGAAGTGGT
This sequence comes from Sclerospora graminicola, assembly GCA_001887855.2. Lineage (NCBI taxonomy): Eukaryota > Oomycota > Peronosporomycetes > Peronosporales > Peronosporaceae > Sclerospora > Sclerospora graminicola. Next base: position 5,021 of record MIQA02010217.1, on the reverse strand, counting down.
CGGCCTAGTTGATCTGTCTTCTAACTCCCCAAGAAACTAGGACGAATAATTGTCATGACCTGATTAGTTTTAGACAATTAAGGAATTCACGCAGGTAAAGTGCTCGTTCAATATCTTTGACCGTGGTCATCCCAGTAGATTCGGTGGTTTTATCCTCATCATCTTTAAACGTCTTCAGTTTGGATTTAACATTTTTCTTAGGTGGATCGTGGTGATGCACCTCTATCTTTTTTGTTCTTTTTCGAATTTGTTTCTTATACAGAGGATCGAGGTCAGGACCTCGATCATTTCCCGGATTATAGCTAGTTTTACTACAACCCGGACCGGCTTCGGTCGAAGCCTCGTTGGGAGTTGTTTCATCTATAATGTCGACCCGGCACTCCGCCAATATGCATTTCTCCAATACACTCGAAAAAGTTTCTTTCACTTTCTTTATATCTTTTCGTCTTCAGAGGAATCGCGATGATATCCAGCGTCACCAAGTGATCCGTGCACGAGCACCGTTGTGGTGGAGCCGATTTCTAAATCCAAGACTGACTATCTTGGTGGAACCCGGATTTCCGCTGACCCAGTCGACCAATTATTGGACGGGGGTACTCCTCGAATCCTTGTCGATATTTTGGTCGGACGAGTCACCACTAGAATGACTGGCCCGATCATCACGGTCTTCCGACCGGTCACCATGCACGACCGAATCCATTTTAATTTCATCTAATCTTGTGCACCCATTGGTTCACGGTGGTTATACTCACTCAGGTGGACCCTAGATGAAACTAATCTTCCCGATCAGGTCGGGGGAAGTGACTTCTTCAAGACAGGGGTGTTCTCCGGTGGAAATCTTCACCGGGGGACGGATTAGGGATAGTACCATAAAGTACCGTAAACGTCGGGTCGGGATACTTCAACCGACCCGACCAGCCAATAACGGAAGATGACCAATAACCACGTAAACCACAATATAATCACGATCTTCCAGAATAAAACCAGTAAATTATCTTCACAACCTTTCCAATTAATAAATGTGCTCCAAACACGTGAACGTGTGAGGTGAGGATACAATTGTCTAATGCAATCCCGTCGGGGGACTTCCGGTAAGCCAAAATGCGTCCATGCGTGTCTCGACCGGGAATAAGCTGAGCTACAGGGGGCCTTGTTAACCCTGTGCTCCCATTGACCGCCAGCACGTGGTGAAGTGACTCTTTGTTTTGGGGATAAATTCAACCCCGTTATTAAAATATAAAGATCCAATACTGAGTATATCATACACCAACATATGTGACTTACTCAATACTCCAAACTTGATCATCCCATCACAAGATTGACCGACATCGCCTTCAACCAATCTTCATAACAACCCGACCATCCTTGCTGCCTTTATAATTCTTCACGGTCGGGTCACCTTTGCTGACCCGGGCTTGACCATCGAACAGACTTTGGAAGTCGACTTTTGATCCTGGGCTTGTAAGTCGGCTTCTTGAAGCCGACTTTTGACCCGATCTGGGATCTTTCCAAACAACCCACGCTACGTATTCTGGTACCCTTCAGTCTATTTCAACTTCACTCAGGCTAGCAAGTGTTCCCCATCGACCGCAATGCCTAGGCTGCTGGATCAGCATGTTTAACAGATCGATTGTAACAATAAACCAGTCTGACCTCTCGAAACATCGATGTCCAACCAATATACCATTCGAAAAACATAATCCAACCACGTTCCAGGAGCTTAGCCAGCTGCAATCTACATTTGTTGACGCATCCCAACTGATATCTAGCGCTTGGGTTGACCTGGTCTGGCACTTTACCATCCATGGGCGGTCGCATGGCTTGACCATTCTACTCCAACCCAATAACCTATGATCTGGCACAGCAACGGTAACTTCCATACTATTATTTACATTCTCCACTTGACCCGTTATTATGTGCACCGGTTACCGTTGGGTCGACTTGTCCCACATACCAACTGTCACTTCCTTCCCATCTGTAATGGCTAATCTCGTGATAAGTCAATCAGCGTAGCGTTGTGGACCACTCATATATCTATCTTTAGAATCCGCTTCACCACTAGAGGTGCCAAGGTTGAGGTTCATTCGGTTTTAACCTTGACCTCAACCCCAACGTTGGGGTTGAGGTTGGCGACTGCTAAACCCTGTTAGATGAACCCATTTATCCAATCAGAAATGCACTAATTTTATCAGTGATAATATGGATAACCGCTAATATAGCACCATCTGATGTGCCCGAAAGGAATGCGTTAAGCTGCAATCTTGACGCCAAAAATATTAGAAACATCGAGACACGAAAATGGTGAAACACTGTTTTCCAGTAAAACCAGCGTAAATCCTAAGTAGAAGTCCGGAAACAACTAGCGATTTGTACTGTCTCTTTCGCCGCGCTATTTTTGTTTTCTTTTCTTCCTTACGCTCTCCAGTTGCTCCGATACTTAGACAATTTGGTAATTCCGTAGCGTATACAAGCGTTTCCCCCACGAGACGTAAAGATGGAATGCGAGAGATTTCTCGGGCACTTTAAACCACACTCGACCTTCACGTGGTCTTTTCTTGCTAAATATAAGCATTCAATTCCACCACCGAGTCAACGATCAGAATATTTTGAGCATCAGCGAGCGTGAGGCACGGATACGTCACTTCAGCACAGTCGGTAAGGTATTCACGAACCGTTTAAGCGATTGTGAGAGAATAACGGGAAATACGGATTTGGCACGTTCGTGCGTGCCTCGAGTACCTTGTTGTACATTCCTTCTATCAAATATTGATCGAGTTTCACGGCACATTGGGATCATGCCGACTTTGCTCTGGTAACAATTTCAGTTCGTCGTGGATATCGGCCATGCGATCTTCGACTAATAGCTGCAAGAGTCGTGTATCGAGAATCTCATAGTGCAGCGGTAACGGCTGCAGACCAGTGCTGTAGTATACTTTATGCCGAACCATATTGCACTCAAACGCAGTCATATCTTCGCAAAAAATGCCCAACAAAGTTGCACTCTGGCCTATGAAGAACAAGAGATGATTAACTGTAAGGAAGATAGTAAGTAGATACCACAAGAATCACGTACGAGCGATTTCCATTTCCTTTTGAACAGTGGGGGAGTTTATGCTGTAAGGAGGGAGTGAGGGCAGCGTCGTTAGTGATATCTAAATAGATTTAGTGAAAGTCGGTCTTTTTTAATTAAAACCGTCAAGAACAGATACCTTAAGTTGCGAGAGCATGTTTTACATCTCGTCGATGCGATTTGAGTCGACGGTGGAGTGTAATAGCCCCCCTGCTTTTCCAAAGCACTTTATCAACCGAGACTTGCGTTTTCGTAAGGAGCGTCGTGCGGGATTCCCAAGCAGCAAAGTCTTGCTTAATTCATTGAATCAGGTAGATAATATCCTTTACTTGGTGTCCCATTCGACACTTCTCTGCGTTCATGAATTTCCTGGTGCTTCATACACACAGACATTATCGTATGAGATGTCAGGCATTCAACTTCCAGTAACATATATGCTTGCATCTTTTCGCAAACATATTAATCACGTACCTTGTTTTACTTTCTGCGTGTGGGACGCCTTACTTGTGGTCAAATATATAAATGTGATTTTGTATAATGACCACTAAAAGGTAGATTACAGTACAAGGGGTTGAGGTTCAGGGGTTTGACCATACCATAACGGTTCCGACATGGCTACAAAAGATCCGACACCATTGATTGGTTTCAAATAAGACAGGGTTAGGTAAAAAAATATTAATCAATAAACACCGCTTATTGCAGTGGGGTGCTAAGCCGCGCCCGCTCCGCTAGAGCGCTCCCTATCGCCGACCTCCACTGCGCAACGGTGGCTCTACAATAGATTGTCCCTCCCCGTAGGTGCTTGTTCTCCGCGCTACGGGCCGCGCCCCCGACCTTCGCTTCGCTCCGGTGGGGGTCCGCTCTCTAAGCGTTTTTTTTGTTACTACCATATGGTCCTTGTATACAAATTCTTATATGCGTTGGAGGATAATGTCGGAGGCTATTGGCTCCGACATTATCCGAAACGGGAAACTTAGACTTGAAAAAGTGTCGGAACTTGTCGGATAAACGATCATATTTTGCCATGGCACGCTGGCCATGCGTGACCAAGTAGAGGTCACGACTTCTGATCTAGGCTTGTTATCAGATCTGGCAGAGATCAATTGGCTGCCCGAACTTATCCATCCGGCTAACATGGAGGAGGTAACCCGGGTAAGCGCCGTCACCCCGTCGCAAAAGCGCCGCTCTCTAGCCGCTGGCTCACCATCTCCAGAAGCAATGAGCGAAGGGATAGTGCAACAGTTGCAGGCAGAGCGGATTCTCCAAGCGAAGACAAAGAGGAGTGGATAGTTGATCTCAAAGCATACTTGAAAGGGGAAGTGGAGAAACTGAGTGCGAACAAGCTAAGGAATGTTTTAAGCTAGCCCCAGATTATAAAGTGGAGGAGAAGGGGTTGTTGTTTTTCTACCGGGATGCTGACCAGCCCGAAATCGAGAGGGATAAATCCGCCCGGCTGGTCGTACCTACTACCCTGCAAACGGACATCCTCCATCACTATCACATGACTCTGGAAGGGGGACATCAAGGCATCGGCCGGGTATATCATAAAATCAAAGCGTATTTCCACTGGCGGGGCTTCTATCGTAGCGTACAAGCTTATGTGGGAAGTGGTCCGGATTGTGAAACAGGGAAGGGCCGGCCGACCATCAGAGGGCGGTTGCCTGGGAATATACAGGCCACCTATCCTTTTCAAGTCATCGCGATGGACCATATCCCATCCTTACCTAAATCTCGAAATGGGTACACAGAGCTGCTGATCTGGACGGATTTGTTTACCGGACTGGTCATAGCAAAGGCCAGTTCCACACGTACCGCTCAGCAGGTTGCTCAAGGTTACGAGGAATGTGTGTTTAGACGTTTCGGAGCGAGCGAGGTCATCCGGCATGATAGGGAGCCTGGATTTATGGCGGACGTATTCCGAGCCTTCAACAAGATTCTGGGACAAAAACAG
>MIQA02010216.1:0-13431 GCA_001887855.2 Sclerospora graminicola | reverse complement strand
GTGTAAGCCGCGTAAAAGTTGCCCTGTTACAATAGATGGCATGAGAGGGAGCACTGTCTTCAGTGCTCTCGATTTGAGGGATGGATTCTATCAAATCTTTTTTGCGTGGGATGTCCTTGCGCTTCCGCACGTCTTCCTTTGGTACAATCGCGTGCCCAATGTCCAGGATCATTGCATGCACGACACTGGCTGCGCCTTATAGAATCTTTAACACTTCTGTTGGTGCTCGTGCTTCTCATGCTTCTTATGTTTGGTCTGTGGCCCGCCCTGCGAGCCTCGACGTTGTGAGCTTGAAGTGCGACCCCGCGCGCTCCATCACGTCGTTGACCACTGTAGTCATTCATTCTTTCTGCTTGGAGCAATCGGTTTCTCACTTGAGCCAGCGTTAACTCTGCGTCAGGATTCAGCGCCTTCATCCATGAGTACTCATTACCCAGTTCAGGATAGACACTCACTTCTCCTGTTATCAATATTTCTCCAAACTTCTCACCTGATATGGGAGCACCTGCTTTCTCCAATTCTACGGCAGGCTTCACCATTTCATTGATGTTTTCTTCCATGCGTTGACCTCTTCGCAGCTCCGTACTAAGCATTCTTGGAGAATATCTAACTTGTTCCGCGGCGGTATCCCATCAACTTCAGCTAATATAGCCATGTATTATAGATGTACTGTCCGGAATCGATCGCGTTGTTAAGTCTTAACGCCAGGTTTGCGCTTAGAATACACTAGGAATAGATGCACCTTCCGATTTCTCATATCCCAACATCACTCAGCATTGATGTTTTGCGCATCATCAAACCTTCGTAGCCTTCTACCAATGCCAGCATTCCTTGTGCAGCGAAATTTGCCTTTTTTTAACGTCTAGATAGCACTGTCGTCAGCGCCCGTTAACTCAGGTACTCGAATGTCCCGACTAGTGTCCTTGATGACCATATTTTCTTCTTCTTCTCGGTGATGGGGATGTGTCGCTCGATACTCAGTATATGCGTAGGAAGATCCCGTTGCTCAAAAATCTACTTTTCTCTTGCTGACGAAATGCGACAATGTCGACTGGTGTGGATCCGGTTATTTCTTCTTTTCTTCGGGTTTTTCTCCAGGTCCGGTTTTGACCCGTGGTCCCGACCAATCAACATCTTCAGTTTAATGGCTGTGTGTAATTGTGCTTAATACTAGTACTTCCTCTGTCCAGAAATATAAGGCCGCGCCTACAGTTTAGCGTGTCCAGGAATATTAGGCCGAATTGGTTTAAAGTACGATTTCATATATAAAATCAAAGATACTCCGCTAAGGTCCGATTTTTGGTTCGATTAAAAAGGCAAATAAGTGCGATGATTTGCGCGAGCGGCGCGACGAATTCCGCATCAACGCGTTATTTTTGGTCGCTGCGACCAGGACGACCGCTCGCGCAATCGTTCATTGTACCTTCCTCCAGCTTGGCGCGGGCTCATGCCCAAAAATGACGTATCTAGCTCTGAGAAAGTCAAATATTAGAGTAAGATCCTTGGTCACGCCGTTAGACAGCAGAAATATTACGCATTCTTAGAACATATAAGCGAGTACTTTCTTGCTCTAGGCCGCTGCCAAGTTTTTGCAGTGCTTGCGGTGTTTCGGATCCGTCTGCGTCATTTTGAGAGCGCGGACCCCATGGAGTGTCCGACTTTAAAGGCCATATCTCGAAAACCGCTGATCCGTTTTGAATAAAACAAAAACTCCTCCAATCAGCATGGACTAACAATTCAAAACGTCCAATCAGCTAGCCTCAGATAACCCCTCCCTGCTTAAAAATGAATTTTAGAAAAAAACGGCCTTATATTTCTGGACAGAGGAAGTATTTATTAATAAATACTTCGAAGTAATAATCGGAGTAATATACACCATTTTGAGGTCAAACTGGGATCTAGAATGCTTCAAAGTGGGAATTTAAGGTTTTAACGATTTCGAGGTTTTATTCAAAGTGGGAAAATAGGCAATTCAATGTGGGAGGTAAATCGTACCTAAATCGGTATAGGTATAGAACCCCACAATATCCGGTCGACCAAGCTGCACCCAAACGAGCAGCGGCGGGCAGGAAAATACCTTGGTAAATCATATACAAATAGATTGTACTCACAATAGTTCTGTAGTGCTTCCAAATCATGTATGTGCAATTATTTACATTTGCACAAACTTATCATATTTATTTGCGAGTGCATTTGTATACACAAATTTGTCCAACCTTCTTGAGGCTACTTCATAATTTATGAGTTACATTTTTGCTTAAAAGAAACTACAGGTAGATTATTTTGCATATTGGCTATTTTGAACTTCCATGAATTATATAATAAGATTGGATTTTGTGTGCTTTTGTTTTGTAATTGGATACAATCCAATTATAACTAGATCCTAGTTCGCATACCGGCTATGTAGCAGCAAAAGCAGGTACAGGCAGTACCAAAGTTTGATGGAATGATACATGAACATTTACAAGTATTAAGATACCAAAAACATGAAAACCTCAACTCGAGCTTCTACGGCCAATATTTGCTTGTTAAGTCAACGATATGTTGAGTTAACTTACAACTACATTGATGGAAAGATGAATCGTGGTATTAGCGTTCTTCAATGACAAATCCGTTTATATCTTAATAGATAGCTGCTTTGTCGAAAATGTGATGTCATTGTATGTATACAGCACGCGGGTTTATAGCGCCCATATGACGCCAGAGCTGAAGAAAAAGGCCAGTGCTCTGGGTTTTGTTTATTGAATGGGTGTCTGATGTTTACAGTTTTTGAAGTTTATACGATGAAACATTGATCATTTGACCACCTCCAAGCATTTTCCTGGTGGGGTGGACGAATTCTGTGCAAGACCATGTTCGTTTCGTGTGTTTAACGTAAACATGACCGATATTAACGATGCATATTTGCTTGAGGCCTCTGTTTTCCATTTTCTGAAGAAGCACTTCCGTTCAGAGCCATTTATCTCGATTTGGTTGAAACCTTTCACGAGTACGGTTTAATAAACACCAGATCTTTAATTATACTTGTGATGCAAGTCTAGGTTGTATTCAACACGGAGTCAGTCAGCTGTTGGATTTGTCATACCAACCTCTGGACGGTGAAGTAGACCTTGTAATGGGGTGCCATTACATAAGTGATATTTAAGTAGAAATATCACAGTTCAATTTCATACTTAATGTCTGAAATGTGAATATTGAATTATAAGTTGTTAAATTCACTTTGAGAACAGATTCTGATATCATTATCGAATCTAACAAGTAATCTAATGATAGGAATATCATTCAGACCAGCTTTATACTACATGTTTGTATGATTAGTTTAGATTTAATTATAGTTATTAACTCTAAACCACTCGTAATATATTCAGCTCTTAAACTTGCCTTCTAGCACGCAAGTAGCCTTAATATATATATAATACTATATACTTAAGTGATAGATTAATTAATAATAATTAGTCTTTATTAAAGTTTATCTAAGGTAAACTAAGGAGGACCAAATTTACATTTGGTCCTACTAAAATTGCACGCTTCCTCACTGCAATTTTACAGTGTAAGCCGCGTAACAGTTGCCCTATTACACCTGGTAGCACTTAGTGGTCCGTCTAAACGACCACTGATGACGCGTTCCGCTAGTTAACTAGCGGAACGAAGGTTTAAGAGCCGCTGGCTGTCATGGCAACAGCCAGTGAACGTGAGCGTGAGCGTCAGCTCGCGCAAGATTTAGTTAGGGAAAACTTCCCTAACTGGTCACAGAGTGCTGTGACCACAGTGATCGAGATGATTCGGACCATAGGGCCCGAAATCATCACTCTCCTCCGTGGTAAAACCTCGGAGGATGCTTTAGAAACGGTTTCCCGTTTCAAGAAAATGTATGTCGACCCTCAGGTGCGCAATGCAATATTGCGCTCCCAAACGGCGGCGGCAACAGCAGCGCCCGCACCTAGTGCGAGCGTTGAAGTAGTAAAGGCGCGGATTCCGCCCTTTACTGGCGAAGGGGGTGAACCCCTTCGTAGGTGGTTCGCAGAGGTGGAAGATGCCCTCTCTGCGCAAAAGATTGTGGACCCGCGTTCACAAGCTTATTTCGCCACCACATGCCTAGGCGGTCGCGCCAGGGCATGGGCGATGAGCCGCAGATCCACTGATGGATCTGCGTTCCTGACGTATCAGGACTTAAAAGCTGAGCTAAAGCTCAACTTTGAAGCTCCATAAATGAAGCTTAGCTGCCGTGAAGAGTTCATGGAACTCAGGGCAAGCTGATCCTACATGCGTACGCTCAGATAATACAATATTTGTTATCAAATATTGTATACAAGCCGGTGCCCCTGCCATGCAGGTCACCGCCTTCATGAAGGGACTGAATGACGGTCCCATCAAACAGAGGCTTTATCGGGTTCCCCCAAAGACTCTGAGGGATGCTATAGACCAAAGCATCCGGGAGAAATTCAGCATGCGCCAATCAGCAGCGCATGCTGGGGTTAGTCGAAAAGCGCAAGCGCCTTTCGACTTTAACATGCCGCCAATGCAGCATGTTAATACCAATAACAACTTCCAATCGAGACGAAGTTCACACTTCGTCCCGAGACACCAACACCCGCGCCAGGGCGCGGGCGGAGGAGGTCCAGAACCTATGGACCTATCGGTTGCAGTTGCCTCGACTCCGAGGCAACCGAAGAACAAGAAGTTCCTTCGCTGCAATCGATGCGCGAAGATGGGCCATTATGCCCATGAATGTATGGCGCCGCGTCCGGCACCACGCAGTCAGCGGACTGGACAGTCTGCTGGCAAGCGACATCAACAGGGGCAACCCTCTGTTGATGCAAAAAACGTGAACAACCAGTAGGAGCGGGGTGCCCTACTGGACGGGTTATCTCACATGCCGACATCGGGCATGTGAGGATAATAGCCCCAGACGGGACTATGTACTGTCAACGTGTGCAGGGTGAAGATAAACCTCTTATAACTGTGGTGTAGTCGCTCTCAGAAAATCTTCCTGAGACGCGAACACCCACGGGGGTCCCAGACGACTGACTACCGGAGGGGGTACTCCGTCCATCCGAGTCATGATCCGATCCGGCTTGAGGCCGGCTGGATCGGTCGCTTCCATCCGCTTGATCGCGACTGCTCGAATGTTGCATGTTAAAAGCTCACCTTGTGTACCCGTCAGTACTGGGTGGTTAGCTCTCTTGATGGACCCTAGGGCGAAAAATGTAGATCCGTCCAATAGGGAGATGAAGTGTAGGACTAGGGGTAGCTCCTGGGCGGAAATCGTCACCGGGGAGCTCGTTGGGTATTATACTTGAACTTTGTATAGTGCCGGCTGGGCCGAGAATAGTCGATCGGCCAGCTAAACCAATAGGACACTTGAAGTTTGTATAGTACCGGCTGGACCGAGAATAATCGATCGGCCAGCTAAACCAATAACAATGAAGGGCGAATCCAACTGTGTATCCACAGAAGGCCAAATGTCACCACTTCCCAATACTTGATACCGTGTTCAAAACACGGGCGACTTGAGGTGAGTATACGAAGTCGCCGCGACTCCCGGTCAGGGGACTTCCGGTGGGTTAACTTAACCTTCCCCGGACAAACCAATAACAGCAAGAGGGGACCTTGTTAGCCCTCTGCCGTGAACCAATAAAAGCGACTTGTGTCTAAGAAAGCAAAACGTATACTGATTTATCCTATGTCCAATACTCCCTTTGTGTAACCTACCTCAAATAACACGCCTGACCAGTCATGTATCTTACCCAACGCAACCCGGCTAACTCCGACTCTGTGTACCGGCCGGTACACCAACCCCAAATGGTACCAACCCGGCCGGTACACTGAACCCATATGGTACCAGTCCGAATGGTACATGGTACCCGGCCGGCTCGGCCGGATAGCCACCCATCCGCGCCCCTCGGCCGCTGACGCTAGCAATTCCTTGGCAGTCTCTCCTACGATCTCGGTGCATACTCTTTCCACTAGAACAATCCTCTTCTTTCGGGCCCCTTCCACTCCATCCTTACGAACAGTCCGCCATCTTGGCCGTCCGCCATCCGCGCCTCGGCCGTCAAACCTCCATAGTCCTTCCGTCTGCTCCGCCCGCTTATCCGACTATCCTCGCTCCTTGTCAGGTCCGCCGACGTGGTTTCCAGCCTGGCGCCACCTGGCTGCTGGTAGACTTCATCGGCGGCGACTGTCCGGCGCCTACACCTTTGGCCCTCATTTCCACCAATCAGGATGCGCCCTTTGGAAAGTGCCTTACATTATTTTATAAGTCGCTTCACCACAGCCGCCCCTGAGTCGCGACACGGCCGCACAACGGTCGGGACACGATCTCACTCGAACTTACTTGACCCGATACCGCTCATCCATGCCTCGCTTTGGTACGTCATCCCACCACTTTATAACATCTCCATGGACTCAGTCGGTCTCCGCACTGGCTGGCATGCATGTCCACCAATACTGACATTGTCTTGATTAATCTCCAGTCTTGCAAATTGACAAGGCCAACGTCTGCCGTCTTGTTCTCGTGGACGACGACTCGCCTGCCAGCGGAGTGGAGGTCGCACAACCGCCGAAATCGTCTCGCACTCCCGATCTGGTACTGTCGTCCGCTGACGCCGAGGCCGCGCTCCGCGTTCACGGCCAAGCCTGCGGCGAACGGGACAGACTGCAAGTCGTCGTTTCTTCCCTTCGGGAGGAGCTTCGATCCTGTCAGGACAACTATGAATCTCTGTTTCGGAGCTTCAAAACTTCTTGCGCGATGTTGGACCGCCTGAACCCCCGGGTCGCCGAACTGAAACTTGGTCGCAAAGCAGCGGAGGATGAGGTGGCCCGCCTCAGGGCCATTGTAGGTCAGCTCACGGACGCTCTACATTGAGCGGCCGCGCCATCCACCCCGATCTCCGAGACAGCGGGGATGGAAAAGAGGCTGGACATGTTGACCGCCCAGGTGGATGACTTGGAGCAGATCCAGGCCGACTTGGTTCGGCAACTCGCCGCTGCCAACCGTCGGGCTGACGAAGCCGCCGCTCGGGGTCCATCTCCGGAAGTAATCGATCTCCGGAAACAAATGGCCGATCTCGAGCGCCAAGTCACCATCCTGACAGAAGAGCGTAACCGCCTCCGCATGTTGGAAGACGTCGTTGAACCTCTCCGGTCTGCTAATCAGGAACTGGTCCAACGATCCAAGCTTCAGCGTGAGTGCCTCGTCTCTTCTTACGCGATGGCCCAGTTGCTTACAGTTTTTTTTGTTATTTTCTTGTCACTCCGCAGTTCAACAGTTAGAAGAGCTGAAACAGCAATCGGCCAAAATTCCGGACATGTCTCGGGAGCTTACGCATCTTCGTACCTGGCTCTGCCAGGTGTCCCAAGACCTGGATAAGGTGCGGGACAACCGCGACCACCTGCGCGACTCCCACGCCCAGGCCCTTCGCCAAATCACGGATCTGGAGCGGCAGTTGCAAGAAGCCACTTCTCGGCAACAGGAGTTGCGGTCGGAGCTGTACCGGGCCCGCCAGGAGAATTTCGACGCCCATGCCATACTGGCTCGGGCGGACCGTGTTTGTCATGCCATGCTGGATAAAGAGGATCGTTTTAGGTCCTTATTGTGTGGACTCCAAAACCAGCTCGAGGCGACTCAGAGCCAGGCCGCTCCCCTTTTTCGAGCTCCTCCCGAGGTGCGGGAATCCGTCTTGTCTGTCTTGGGAATGGTGGATCAATGGAAGACTTCTCCGCCGAACCCAACCCCGTTGCCCGCCGCAGCAGGGTCGGAACCTGAGGAACTTCCCGCCGGCTCCGACTCGCCCCTTGCCAGTCCCAACTCTTCGTCCGTCCCGGCAGGATCGCAGGGGCAAAAACGTCCGGCCGGCTCCAGCCCCTTTTTGGCTGATGCCAGCCCGCCTAAGAAGAGGAAGCAGAGCGAATCCCCGCCCTCGCGCCAATGTTCCCCAGACAAGTCGGACGACGGGGAAGAGCCCGGGTCGGAGAGCGAGGACAGCCTGTTCGCGGAGCGGTCCCCTCTTCCATCCCCTCAATACACTCCCGGTAGAACCGGTCTCACTCCTAGTTCCAACTTTGAAGAGGACTCGGAGTCAGAAGCGGCCGCGCCCTCTTCTGAGTCGGCGGTCGCGCCCCCTTCTGAGTCAGCGGCCGCGCCCTCTTCTGAGTCAGCGGCCGCGCCCTCTTCTGAGTCGGCGGCCGCGCCCCCTTCTGAGTCAGCGGCCGTGCCCTCTTCTGAACCCGCGGCCACGTCCCCTAATTCTTCTTCGGACTCGGGACCATCCTCCCCTTCGGTTATCTATGACGATGACGAAGAAGACGAGGATTACGAGATTCAGCAAGTCAACGTTGAATTACTCCGTTCTCGCTCGGATACCCGTCGCCGCCCCTCCCGCTCCGGTAGGCGGACGACGAGTCCAGTGGGGTCCGATCAGATCATAGATCTGCAGACTCCGCCGCCGGCAGGATTTGGTTCCGGGGAGCATGACCCGTCCGACCCATCCTTGCCTCCCAGCATTGTAGACGCCCCGGCCGCTCCGGTCGCGCGTAACTCGAGTTCCGACGGAGTGGCCGAGGAGAAAGTGGAAGACAACGACGATGACATCCCGGATCAGTGGTTGACCCCTCCCGACCTGAGTGACTCAGAGGAACCTCTTTCCCAGTCTCAGGCCAGACAACGACGCTCAACCTCGGCCGGGTCGCGTACTACACGCCGACCCCAGCGACCGGCCGCCAGGTCTAGAGTCCGGAGGAGTACTCTTACTCTTGCGCCCTCTTTTCCCAAACTTCCGCTTCTATGGTTATCGGGAGGGCGTTTCCCCAGTGGGGCGGATCGGTCTGCCATACTGCCTTGGCCAGTCGAGCAACTGGGCAATACCAGCCTGGCTGATATCTCCAGTTCCCAACTCGCTCAATCTCTGTCCCGTCCGCATCTCTGGTTATTCCCACGATTCTACAAGGCACCGTCCCCAAAGACTTGGGACCCTAACCTGATGAAGTCGGGCGCCATCGACACACTCATGAAGACCGAGCCCTGGAAAATCTTGCACACCAAGATGCCGGATATGGGGCTTCCATCCTATCCATGGTTCACGGAATTCAAAGCGAGACTTCATGATTTCACCGTAACTCACGCTTGGGCCATCTGGGAGTCTACCCACTTCCTGTATATCTCGGCCGAGAACAAGCGAGCGGACGAGTCCCTCCGCAGATACTCCCTTGCCCGCAAGAATCGTCGGGGGCGAGCTTCCGAAGCGTGGGTCCGTCTGTGCGCGTTCATCATGGCGGGTATCCGGGATGGTGAATGTGACTTGGACCTGTTTCTCTTCCCGTTCATGCTCCATCTGCCAAACCGCAGGAGTGGATGTGCAGCGGAAGGAGGGACTTGGTATCCCGGCCTAGATGCGTTGGATCAGACCACCTCTCTTTCTCAATCTTTGGCGGCCATCGACCGGCAAGATCCTTGGCGCAATCAATACCGCGCACGGCCCTCTGACCACCCTGGGCTTCGCGTGACTCGGCTCCGAGGCAAGTATAATCATCGACGGGGATGAGTAGTCGGGCTTGCTTTAATTCTTCTATTTCTCTCAGTTTCCCTTTTTTAATATATCCATCCGTTCCTCTTCCGTTTCCACTCCAAACATTCACTGTTGACTACTAACCGTGGTTAGCCTCGCCAGGCCTGCTCGGGGGTCCGCCTAGAGGGACCTTTTATTGCTGCAGGGTACTTCCTGGTCCGATCGGGCGTGGACGTCCTGTTCCCAGTCGCGGTCGTTATATTCCTTTTCCCCGGGACGGCTGGATTCGGGCGAGGGACCCTCGTCGCTAGCGGCCGGTTTGATTATCTCCGACAGTCTGTTCATCTCCGCCAATTCATCTAACAATCCTGGATCCGAGACGGTGAGTCCGGTCTGATCTCGCATGGCTAAGGTGGCCAGATGGTCTGCGCTGTTATTCCAGTCTCGTTTGACATGCAGCAATTCGTGCTCCGGCCACCTCCGCAAGGCGGACATAACCCGATCATTTAGCAGTCTCAGCCGCGGCGCCTTGCAATCTATCTCTCCGGTGATTTGTCGGATCACTAGGTTGGAATCACCGCATATGATGATCCGCCCCTGTGTCCGGCCAGCCAACAGATCTAGAGAAAGCAGCAGTCCTCTATACTCCGCTTCGTTCACCGTGATGCCAGGCGTGAAATCCGAGGCGGCCGCGATCGCCTTCCATTCGGGCAGCTTCCACAAAATGGCACTATAGGCCCCAACCCCTTTCTTTACACTCGCCGACCCATCGAAACTCAAAACCATTAGTTCCTCCGTGGGTCCCACTGTTGGCGGCGGCAACACAATAGTTTGTCGAGGCTGCTTCCGAGGTGCGATCGCCATCAGTGCTTCCTCCACTTCTGCCCTGGGGGTAATGCTGGCAGCCAATGTGCCCAGTATTTCCTCTTCCCCTTTAGTACACTTAATAACTTCGAGGGACCACTGAGACAACAGAGCCGCCCATCTCCCCAGCCGGCCATCAATCCCATTCGCCGTCAGGGGCCATGATAGGGTCGACCGTCTGGATAGTACTTTGATAGTCCGAGACACCAGCATAGTATAACACACATCCAAGATCCGTAATAGAGCCAGAACTTCCTTATCCACCAACCCGTAATTAACTTCATTAACTTTCAAGGTCCGGCTGGTGAAGGTCACGGGACAGTACACTCCATCATGATCTTGCACGAGAGCGGCCGAGATGGCCCACTTGTTAGCGTAGATGATGACCACCGGAGTCTTATCAACATCGAAATGTTTCAGGACCGGTGTGGTCGCCATCTTCGCCTTTAACATGCCAAAAGCCACCATTGCTCGGGTCATATGGTCGTCCGGGCCGGCCGCGCCGGGGTCCGGCGGCCGGTCGCTTGTCTGGGCAGACAAGGGCGCTTCCCCATTGGCTGAACTACCCGAAAAGGGCGCTTCCCCATTGGCTGAACTATCCGAAAAGGGCGCTTCCTCATTGGCTGAAATACTCGAGGAGGGCGCTTCCCCATTGGCTGAAATAACCGAAAAGGGCGCTTCCTCATTGGCTGAAATTGCCGGCCCGGCCCGCGTCTCCGCTTGCCTATCCTGCTCTCTCAGCTTATGGTAATCCACCTCCCGCAACTCATACAAGACCGCCGCATAGACTGCAAATCCTCGATGAACCGACTGTAATAATTCAGGCTGCCCAAAAAGGATTGCATAGCCTTTAGGGATCGCGGGAAAGGCAGATTACTCAAGGACTCCAAATCCTTCGGGTTAGCCTCCAATCCGGCAATCGACACTTGATGGCCCAGATAGGTTACCTTAGTCTTTCCCCAGAAACTCTTAACCACACTAATCGAAAGATTCCACTTTTCACACGTAACCATCAGCTTCTCCACTTTGTCACACAGTAAATCCCAGGTAGTTGCCGTAACGAGAATGTCATCAATGTAAGACCGCCGCCCCAAAACTGAAGGTTTTGGGTCGGGGTCCGGGTCACCTTCGGTGAACACATCTCCAACCAAAGCCGGATCTTGATCCGCCTTGATCTTGAAGTGTCCATACAGCGCGTTATCTATCAGCCGTTGATAGATCTGCGGGGCATTCTTCAGACCGAACGGCATCCGGTTCCACTCGAACAACCCGAAAGGCGTCACGAATGCAGAGATCTCCCGTGCACGATCGGTCATAGAGACCACCCAGAATCCACTAGCCATGTCCAGTGAGCAATACCACAAAACTTTATCCAGGTCCTCCAGCAGGTCGTTTATCAGCGGCATCGGATAAATCATCAGCTTAGTCAGCCGGTTCACCAGCCGGTAATCGATGCACAACCTTATGTCCACCCCATTCTTCTTAATGATAATTACAATGGGCGAAGCCCATGGCGAGGTGGACGGCTGAATTATCTTGGTGGCCAGCAAACCCTTGATAAGCTCTGACAGCTTTTCCCTATATTGGGGGGCGACTCTTCGGCATCTCTGTGCTACCGGCTTGGCACCTCCCACATCGATATCACAAACCGCCCCATGGGCAGCCGGAGGAAGTGCGTTCCCTGGTCCAATCAACAGATGTCGTCTTTTCCATATAATATCCTTCAACCTGCTGATCTCCTCCGGGGTGTTCACATCCGGGTCTCCCACTTGTAGATCGTCGATAGTGACTGCTGGAGGGCATGGGGTCACCTCAGGTAACACCGCCATCTGTTCTTCCATGCCTTCAACATATAGTTCGCCCCCTTCATGAATGCAGACTTGATCGGCTTCGGCCGCTTCGGGATCCTGCTCGGCCGGCTGGGCCGATCCGCCTTCGGCTATTTTCGAATTCTGCTCGGCCGGCTGGGCCGATCCGCTTTCACTTCGGTCGTCACAACCGTCATCGGGGCTGACCGTATATACAACTCTGCTTGGTCCTTTCTCCCGACTCTGTCGTTCGTCTGTCTCCTTCCGAGTGGGCAAAACCAGTTCCGCGATCGGGGCGTAGCTTCGGTCCATGCATTCAGCCGGATCCGGCGACGGCCGGCTCCGCGTCAATATTTTAGAAGGGGTCCGGTACTCGGGTTTATCCACCATCGGAGTCTGGTCCTCTTCTACTTCTTCCTCTTCGCTGACCAGATCGGTGGTTGCCTGAAAAGCCAGGTTTTGCCACTCGATATAGCGTCTTGAGCCAACAGTGACATAGCCCGGCCGGCGGGGCACTTTATTCCAATAATCACATCTTCATGCAAGGTGAGGGGTTTTTCAGAGATGTTGGTCACGCTTATGAAGTTGAGATGTCCACTCCCTTTAACCACAGATGGTACCCAGCACTCGCCCCTTGTCAGCCATAACTTACTCCGTCGGTCGTGCGGCCGTAACATTACTTCCACCGCCTTTCCCACTGGCACCGTTACAAACTGACCTAGCTTGAGGAACTGAACGTAGGCGCCATATAAGGGCCGCCGGCCGGCCAGATGGATCTGTACCTCATCCGGCAACGTCAATGTTCCATGTGATAAGTCCAGCCGTATACCGGCCGGGACCATAAAATCCATGCCCAAAATTGCATCCTGCCCGGCCAGCTTGCCTACCCAGGCGGTAAAATAATATACCAACGACCCAGCTAACGTAATCTTGACTCTTGTCCTTCCTTGGGTCATGTATGAACTTTCTCCAATGCCGATACATTCCTGCCGCTTCGTCTCGTCTATATCACACCCCACCTTACGAGCAAAGGTGGTGTCTACGATAGACACTTCTGCGCCAGAGTCGAACAGCATGGTAGCTTTCTGGTTATTGATTTTTTCATCCGCCTTGGCCTGCTTGAACCATTTATCCGGCGAGTGATACTTCCAATAACCTCGCGACTCGCCAGGTAACAAGTTCAATTCCATTCGCACTTCAGACCGGGAATACTCATCCCGGATGAGTATTACTCATCCGTCCGTATACTGCTC
>MIQA02010215.1:0-14429 GCA_001887855.2 Sclerospora graminicola | reverse complement strand
CGATTTACTCGTCCAGGAATATAAGGCCGAATTGGTTTTAAGTACGATTTTATATATAAATTCAAAGATACTCCGCTAAAGTCCGATTTTTGGTTCAATTAAAAAGGCAAATAAGTGCGATGGTTTGCGCGAGCGGCGCGACGAATTCCGCATCAACACCTAATTTTTATCACTGCGACCACGACGATCGCTCGCGCAATCATTAATTGTACCTATCTACAGCTTGGCGCGGGCTCATGCCCACAAACGACGTATCTGAAACGCTGAGAAAGTCAAATATTAGATTAAGATCCTTGGTCACACCCTTAGACAGCAGAAATATAAGCGAGTACCTTCTTGCTCTAGGCCGCTGCCAAGTTTTGCAGTGCTTGCGGTGTCTCGGATCCGTCTGCGTCATTTTAAGGACCCCATGGAGTGCCCGACTTTAAAGGCCATACATGTATCTCGAAAACCGCTGAGCCGTTTGAACAAAATAAAAAACTCCAATCAGCATGGACTAACAATTCAAAACGTCCAATCAGCTAGCCTCAGATAACCCTTCCCTGCTTAATGAATTTTAAAAGAAAACAACAAAATATTTTTGGACAGAGGAAGTTAATAACTGAATAGACTGCGATTGAACAACAACACAAGAATTGTCAGCTTTGTTCACACGTCACATACAAAGGATAACTTTCGCAAAATAAGGTGATTTCCGCCAAAAAAAGTGAAAGGCACAATACCATCTGACGATTCATCCCCACAACAGACGCGTTCGTACTGGCAACTGTACTCGTACTATAGGGTGGGTGCGCGTAGTCTTTTTCATCTTCTTACACCGTTGCTTCTGACGGTATTATTGGACGCCGTGTTTCGGACGACAGTCACCTTTGTATATCGCGATGGAATCGTCACAAAAACTTGTTCATGGCCAAGCAAAACCATTTGCGGTAGTGGTCACTGACTATGAGTAACTGCATCAGTTATCTAGGAAGTTTGGAATCTATTTTCATATCCAAACAGCTCCAATTGCTGAGATATACAGTAAAACACGGGTGGCAAGACGGTATTAAAAAAACGGAGGAAATCTCGGTGCATTTGCTGTACTCAGCTATTGCTTACGCTTCGAGTTACCTACACTGCATGTATTCTTCGTAGTAGGCGTGTGTATAATGCCACGTCAACCTTAGACATTCGAAGACTGCTGCTTCAAGCGAAGTTCCGCTTGAATCTCCTGAATTGTCTTACCCTTCGTCTCCGGTACGTACTTGAGAGTGAAGGCTAGCGCCAAACACAAAGAAATACAGAACGGTACAAACGTGTATTCGCCCAACTCACGTTGCATAGTAGGGAAAGTTAACCCGACCAAAAAGCTGCAGGACCAATTCACCATGGTGGCAATGCTCATGGCTGTTGGACGTGGTTTGGCAGGAAACATTTCTGCGACAATCAACCAAGGAATGGGACCTAGACCGATCTCAAAGAACCAAACAAAGCACATGACGCCGCCCACGCTAGCCATACTGGAAAACGGAAGCACGTTCATTAGGCCCAACGTCAGCACGACACTTGATACAATCATTCCGATAGCAGAATAGATTAGCAGCGGTCGGCGACCAGCCGTATCCATGAGTACCAGTGCCACACCCGTTGATACAACATTCACCGTATAGACCAGCGTTGCGCCTACCAGGGGGTCCTTCAAGCCTACATTTTTAAAGAAAGAGCTAGCATAGAACATTACTGCATTAATGCCGCTGAATTGCTGCGCAATTTGCAGCACCACCGCTGCTACAAGCGGAAAGCGAATGCTTTGGTCTCTGAGCACGTCCCAGATACCTGTATTGGCGCCCGATTCGTTATCACTAGCAGAGCATATGCTATCAATTTCCTCGTATACGTCGTTAGAACCACGAAGCCGACGTAGAATGTCTGCAGCTTCCTTTGGTCTATTCTTAGTCAGCAGCCAACGCGGACTTTCGGTCAGCAATGAAGCCAAAGCCAGCTGCAGGACCCCCGGAACAGCCGTAAAACCAAACAAAAAGCGCCAGCCTGGTTGAGATATACCTCTGCTTTCTCCTGAATAGCTGAATGCCAGCAGGTCAGCAGCAAGAACGCCAATGACCATAAAAAGCTGGTATCCTGTGCCCAGCGCACCACGCAAATTCGGCGGTGCGAGCTCACCAAGATACAACGGCACGACAACACTAACAGTTCCAGACGCGAAACCTACCAGAAAACGACCCAATATCAGTGCGTAAATGTCGACTGATAGAGCCATTATAGCTCCAGCAACAATAAACAGGAAAGAGTCCACCAGAAGTGCTTTTTTGCGGCCCAAAACTGTACTCATTTGACCCGCAGTGAGTGAGCCAATAGGACCTCCTACGGCAAAGATAGATACGCAGATGGCCCACTGCATGTCCGAGTGACCTGGGAAAATAATATCAGAGTTGATTCCACCCGTCACGCCCGTGTTGTAACCGAACTGAAAAGCGCTCATTAGCGCCACGCCGCAGCTTAGTAGCAACGGGAATGTGTAGCCAGGTTCCGGAAACTCGTCATCGCCTCCAAGAAGCGGCTGATCTTCTCCTCTTGCCACGAGATTGGTAAAAGATCCCCAAGAACTCCGCGACTTGAGATTGGAGAAACTGCGTTCCCGCTGAAATGATTGCCGTCGCATACCTGGGAGCACCGAAAAAGGCAGCTCTTGATACAGACGCTTCTGCTCCTCGACTATTTCCACGCGTTACAAGAATATGAGGTAAAGCAAACGGTGCGACAGAGGAACGGGGACAAGGCGCAAGATATCTCGACGCAAACCTTACCATAAAACTGAAGATTCTGCGCGGTGTTGCTGCGCTTCTTAAGCCCCTCGGCGATTTTGAGGTCGGCCCAGCTGCCGTTGGTACCTAGCGCCACATCACTGCGCGAGTGCTGCATCTTTAGCGCTAATGTCTTTGCTAAAGTGTTATGTATTGGTCGCCGATTGCGAAACCTTGAATCTACCGAGGAGGCGGTGAATGAGGATATAGGCAGGATGACGTACTGTACAAAATAATTATTTATCAGTAGCTTGCATTCAACGTACGCATATAACAGTTTGTAATGATATCGAATTATTTAATGGATCTTTTGCATTTTGCCCAATCTGGGCTTTTTTGATTAATATCATTAGACCATCAGATCAAAGAGTGCCACATTGATATATGTATATACTGGTTTCAGTATTTTTAATCATTTGGTGCATAAATCCTTTTCGATTAAGTCATAGTAGTAAAATGTAGTCTAATTAGTGTTAACTATTAGCTATGAACATATGAATTCTAGTATGTAACTTAGGCCCAGATAACATGGCGGAGTTGGTGACAGCTACCTGACACGCTCGATCTCGTCGTGGACACTGGAAGTCTCGATCCGGTGCTGGGGTAAGGTCAAATAAGCACTTTACACTGATCTTCAGTCGGATCCCGTCTTCCCGTGTTTCAGGCACTCTTGATTCGTAGTCTGCAACTGCTTCTACTTGCGCTTGACACTGTCTCCATAAGAATTCCAAGTGATCGTACGCGTTCTTGACTTGTCCTTGGAACACCGCTTGGTTACGAAGTTGCCACATCCACGCGGTCGCAATTCCACACAAACCGTTCCAGAGTCGATCGAACACGTCTAGATAAGTATCGTTATACCATCCATGCTTGGTCATCATTGCCTGTTTAGCTGGGTCCCCAATTGGCGGTGCCTGCCTTGAAACTATTGCCGCCTGAAAATGTTGAAGTGCTGAGAAAGAAATATCCCCTCCAATGACATAACAATCGCCTCCAAAAATCTTGTGCCCTCCTGCATTCCCATAGAATGTGATAAACACCTGCCTTTCCACTGGTACAACTCCCATCCATTGCACACCTGTGGTCCCGGTCTCTCGTGCGTAAAAAGTGTTGAGTTGCATGATTGCAACTCGGAATTGGACCCATACTTGATAATTAGTCAACATATTAGCATGTTTCCAAACCTGAGTAGGCTCGATGTCTTGCGTTTTTTTTTTCACCAACTGTTCTGTTTGCACTTCACCTGCCACTTCTGTAAAAGGGGTTTCAGCTGCGAAGCTATCCCGCTAAAATACATCCGTCGAAATGACTAACGAATCTTCGCCCATATCCGCCCTACCGGTGTGGATTCGTCCGACTGCCAACCAATGAGATGTAAATCCGGGTGCGGATGAAAAACAATTAGACGGTCCTTTAGGTCCTGATCAATTTGAGGATCACCCATGGTACAACTTACAATCTTCCAAAGTATTCCATCCGATTGCTGTCTCGCAATGATGCGCTCCTCCTGGCGTTCGCCTTTGCCTGTGATATAGCCGGTAGATGTTAGTATCCATTGGATTCCGTTTAACGTAGCTGGTCCCCGACAAAGATGTACAGGCGGAGACTCTCCGATATAGTGGCCCACAGGAACTCGGGGCGACGCTATTATCACTGCACAAAGCCATCTCCTCACTTTGGCCCGAGTATGTGACTGCCCTTTTACGCCTTTAACCTGCCACATATACGTAGTTGCTGTTAGTCTCTGAATTCGTAAATCACGAATCATAAGTTGCGGAATCCGGTCATATTTCTTCACCGTTAATTCCATAGCCCTTTCTTCCCCTATCCATGGGTTCATCGCCCAGCTGTATTTTCCCCAAAAGGGAGTCATGTGCTGCGGCATAGCTGCATGATAAGGGTAAGCTTCTATGTCGAGCGAGATTGTGAAGTGCTCTTCATGATGGAGGCGAATACCTTTGTTACTCAATGATGCTACCATCTTAGCGACGGCTTGAGGTAACACTGATAGCGTGTAGCTCTTGATGTGCATCAATTCTGGAAACCGTGGCCCCATCCATTCCATAACCTCCCGGCGTAAGCTACGCGCTACTCCCGAATCAACTGCCCCACTTGCATGACATTCTTTGTAGCCTTTGACTGGTGTTAGCACTTGCCCTGTATGCTGTGAGGATCCAATCCCAGCTAGGTTCAGCCATGCTAACTGGTAATGGTCCTTCGCTGCGAGTAACCATTGACACGCTAACTTCAATCTCTGAATCATGAGTGCTACAGGAATCGATATCAGACCCACACCGCCTGCTGCATGTGGCGTGAATAATAGAGCTGGGGACATTTTGTGCCGACCCCTCTCGCTTGAGGGTTTCTTATAAAAAAATGCCTTCTGGATATTTATCACTTCCTGTAATACCTCTGTCGGTGGATCAAACATCCGTGCGGTAAACATAATTGACGGGATAGCGATCACGTTAAACAGTTGTACCCGGTCCATAAACGATGTTCCACATGGTGTTGCTGTCGCTAACCGCCGTTGGACGCAACGAATTCTTAAGGTCCAATTAACTGATTCTATGTCCCCGCATCCAAATTGATACCCGAAATACCGAATAGTATCCCCTTCCGGTAAAACCGGTAAACCGTACCACTTTTTTGGTACATACTGGGAATTTAAAGTTACTTTTGGTCTGTTGTATTTTTAAACCCGAAAGATCTCCAAAATGGTTGACCACTTCTAACACTGTCGGCACCTGGTCTGCGTGCTGGAGGAAGACTGTGGAATCATCCACAAACGCTGAAAAGCGATGGTATACGGAAGAGTCATTCTTCAAAGGCTGGATGCCAGCTAACTTTGGGTCCTGGTTGAGAGCTATCGCCAATGGCTCTACTGCTAGGATAAACAGGAGAGGGGCTAACGGACTGCCCTGCCTGATGCCAGACTTGACTGAGATAGGGTTCGCCAATTGATTGTTCACAAGGAATTCCGCTGTAGTTCCGGCATGCAAGCGGTCCATCAAATCCACAAATTCATCAGAAAAACCAAACAACGAAAGCACGTTGAAAAGGTAGCGTCTATCCACCGTATCGTATGCCTTACTAAAATCGAGAAATAACACTCC
This sequence comes from Sclerospora graminicola, assembly GCA_001887855.2. Taxonomy (NCBI): domain Eukaryota; phylum Oomycota; class Peronosporomycetes; order Peronosporales; family Peronosporaceae; genus Sclerospora; species Sclerospora graminicola. The sequence goes on along the minus strand of MIQA02010215.1, from coordinate 8,509 downwards.
TGCACTCTGTGCTGCCGATACTTTCTGCCTTTCTCCTTAGGATTGAAATGTGGCCTTAATTAATATTACTGTTTTGTCCATACGCCGACCTAATACAAAACCTTGTTGAGTCTCACCGATTAAATTCCCCAAGATCATCTGTAACCGGCGTGCCAAAATCTTTGCAAACAGCTTGTACCCTGTCGTCACTAATGAAATCGGACGATAGTCTAAAGCATTACTGGAATCTCCTTTTTTTCTTAACGCTATAACCACTGCTTTCAGAAAAAAAGGTGGATGCTTACCACCGAGTAGGATATCATTGAACATCTTGGTAAGCGGCTCGACTAAAATTGATGAAAAGTCCTTGTAAAAATCGTTTCCAATACCATTGTGTCCGGCCGCTTTCCTACGGTCAATGCTCTTAATCGCCCATTCCACATCTTCGTGGATGATCTCCACAAGTAAATCCTTATTCTGAGGATCAGTCACTTTCCTGTTGACTGGTATATCCATAAAATGTCTAACTTCTGTTAAAAGATCACTGCTAGCTACCTCTATGTGACTATGTCCGAGAATACTCGCCCAGGTCACCGCAAAACGATCCGGAATCAATAATTCTGCAGCAAAAGGTGGACCTGTAGTGGCGTTGATTCGAGTCACCGTCTGGTCCTGCTCCCAGACGGAGGCTCTCTTGAATAACCAACGTACGTGTGCTGCTGACCTGTGCAGGCGAGCACCTCTCCGCAACGACCTTTCTTTTTGAAGAGATTCCGCTATGGAGGTGACTATATGTTTACATGTTGTCGCTGACTCGCTAATCGTCCGTTGCAGGTGGTGCACCCTCTTCCTGCGACGGCGTGCAACCGTTCTGCGTACTTTAAATACCACATCACGCAAAAATCCATCCAACAATCCCAATTTCTGACTGCCTTAGTGTGCCATGCCTCGTCTTGTAATCGTTCCAAAATCATAGTTTTCACCCCCTCATTCTGTGAACCAGGGAATAGGTAAGAAAATTTGCGTGTGGTTGAAATACTTCGCGAGACAGTTGGATCCTTCAATAATAATCCAACTTGGTTATGATCTCAGAAAACAGGTGGGGGCTCGACGGCTACCCAACACCACCCCGTTTTTTTCACTGTCCCGACACATAGAATCTGTCTAACCGACTAGCTTGATGACCTCTCCAAAACGTGAAATGGTCTTGGGGTTCCAAAGTTGATTCTGCCAACGGTGAAACCATTAATTGTCGGGCATCCTCCATCTGCCATTCTGTTACCACCCGTAGTAAAGCATTGCTTTCTGGTCGGACTGACCGTATGCCGCCGAGTCTATCCAGAGCTGGGGTTTAAAGTCGCCTTCAATCAAACAGTGTCGTGGTCTCCGTAAAAAGAGTTGACGAATAGAGTTGTAGAACGCTTCACGCCTTTTAATATCACTCGAGGGTCCGTACACATTTAAAATGATACTCTCCTCCCACTTCGGTACCATTAATCTATGGGACCAGCATTCTTTCTTCCAGGGTATGACATGGGTAGCAATATTTGGACTTAGCAGGATAGCTACTCCGCCCTGCTTCTTTTGGTTCACGCTCCAATAAGATAAAGTCCGATATTGATCCATCTTACCCCATAATAATGCCCAGTGCTTTGCCATCTCCACATTTTCTGCTAATAACCCGATATGCGTTTCTTGAAGTAATATCATCTCAGCAGGGTTATTCGGATATCCCCTTCGCCACGCCGACATCCAAGCCATCACATCCTTCTGTACAAATCCCCGCACATTTTGACTGATAATGGTATATGTGCAGTGCTGATGGTGTCCATGGTTGTCGTGTGATTCGGCCACATATTCCATATCCTTCAACATTCGTTATTTCGCATATACTTCTAATTTATCCATTGTGAAGTATGTATGGTCTTTTACGGCATCCATATCGGTTCCCTTAGTATTGGACCGGACTCTTATGGTCCTGATTTGTGGGCTCTTGGCCATTCGTCAATTGTAGAACAGTCGTGGCCTGACAAAATTCAAATAATCCTTTCCATGCTTCCGGGGCTCCTTTTTCAATCAATTGAATCCTTTCTGCATAATCCGGACGCAACTCGACCACCTTCAAATGTCGTTGTTGTAGGCACATGATGGTATCATTTGGATGATAGTTATCCCCAACGAGAGCTGCTATCTGTTCCGCAAAAACGTGGGAACTGATTAACAGCCCTGCTAACTGAATCACTTGTCTGGGAGCTAACAATTTCAAAATCGCATTTCCACCATACTGCAACTTTCGGAGTCTGGCCCATTCTTGCGTGCTATTTATTATAGCTGTCCGCTGTGCTGATCCAATCATGACCATGAATCTATGTTCCCACTCCAAAAACCACTGCCCTGAAATGTCCGCTAACCCCTCTCTTTTTCCTGCCTCGATAACCTCTAACCAGCATTGCTCTCGCCAATGCTTGGTTAACTCCACTAGCACACTTGGGTGCACACTATCTAAGATGTAATGGGATCCCGGGACATCTTTGATTAAATGCAAAAAACGGTTCGATTCATGATGGGCTGCCTTCACCCATAGTGTTTTTGTTGAACTGACCAGGGGGAAAGGAATACCCGTTTGCTCTTCCCAGTGAGGCAACAATTCATGCCAAGCAATTTTAAAATCATCAAGTGACATCCGTTCTATTGCATTGTCTCCATCGCACCTATCGAAATCATCAATTAATTCCCGAGCAATGGGGACTATCTCCATCGGCTCCGGATTGTTCTCCTCCCCCTCTCGTCTGCAAATCCTTTTGGGAGTCTGGTTTTCCTCCTGTCCGGAGGCTTCAGTGTCTTGCGAGCTTGGCGACATATCTGACTCCTTGTACTCCGATCCCGATGGTGATCCATCCGAAATTAGCAAACATTCCGATCCAGGTTGGTTTTCCATCCACACTTTTTCGTACCATTGACTCAGGATTGGTGCTGAGATTTGATATTTTTGCAAAAAATCCCCTTCGAATATTGGGGTCCTGTATCATATCTTCCTGTTCTGGCAATGATAATTTGCTCACTGTGTCTGCTAAGAAATGCAACAGCTCGCACATACGCGGTTTTTTCGTCATGATTATGTCCGTGATTTCACATTTTCCGGTGAGATGGCAGTGGGATGTCTGGTGATGCTTAGTATGGCGGTAAGAAGCCTGGCGGTAGCGGTAGCAAGTCTCCCGGTGGCGGTGGAAGCTTCCCCAGTTCGTGCCTGACGCGTCCAAGCTCTGTAGAAGCGATTCCGACGAGAAGAGCAGCTGCGAGTAAACTGATGGTCTTCATTTTTACGTAAAATAGGGTGCTCGGCTTGGTAGGTGCTGAAAAATGCGAGAATGAAATACGGTCCAACGTGACGGAAAAAGGAACCTTAGCTGGTGTTTTTTTCTCGATGATAAATCCAATGCGAAAGTTGAGATTCGTAGTGGAATTGTGCCTACTAGCTCGAATATTTTTCTTTCTTTGAAAGTGCTCGCTGAGATGGTTTGATGGACTTGTACTTCGGAAAAGACAATCGTGGATGGGACAGGGTGGGTCATCATGCCTTCACTTCTGGTATCATGGGACGAAACATAGAACGAAATGCAGGCGTTTGTCGACGCCATTGTACGCAGGGGTTCAACCTTTGGCGTGCCAAAAGTTTGCTCATACGTGTAATTCGATTTGTGCCCACTGCGCAGTAGACCCTCATATCCTCTCGCATTGACATATCATCGAAAAAGCACCCGTTGGCTTTTCGTCACCTCGAACTTCATATTTTCCAGTAATTACCAAGCCGAGCCGAGCACTTATTCGCGTCTAAATAAAGACATCTGTTACTCACACTCTCTTCTGGTCGGGAATGTATTCCCTGAGTGGACACGTCAGGCGCGAACTGGTGGAGATTCCACCGCTACCGGGAGACTTGCCACCGCCAGCGGGAGACTTGACTTGCCACCGCTACCGTGAGACTTGCCATCATACCACGGGGGACCACTGCCGCCGTCACCGGGCACAGGTGGGCGCAAGTTAGCAGCGCAGCCCATCCCACCAGCTCCCGGCGCTGCTAATTAGTCAGTATATTAATACCGCTTCTGATTTTTTTTACATTTCCACGAAAAAGCATTTTGCTCTGAGATTAGTATAACCTTACACATTTTATGTTGTCTGTTTGAATTTTCAACTCCAAATTGCGCACCAATTTGAAAAGTTGGTCAAATCACTCGTCGGTTTGTCTCCCAACCTGTCCGGAATATCAAGCCTCGGGGACAAGTAAAACGCCGGAGAGAGGCGTTTTGATGCCACCCTCAAACATCTCGCTGTCAAGTTAATACATAAGGAAAGTGCGCCATGGCCAACTGTCCAGGCTAAGGAAGAAAGAAGACCTTTCAACCGTACAAGCGGCGTTTGCGACTGTGAAACTCGACAGCGGAAAATCTTTTTGAAAGCCCGACATAAATATGATGCGTGGATCCGGTATGCTCGGAAGCGATAATTGAGCGACGACATTTTGACGACGTTGTTCAGTCGAATCACTATGACAAGCCCGAATTGGCCACAATGGTGCAGAAACAACGGAGACACATGAAAAAGAAGAAGGCTCAGCAAACCTAGGACCAATTTCTATCATAGTTGAAAAAACAACCAAACACCAAGTCAGATGACATTTTCCGAGTGTGAAACTGGAGATGATCGCCAATCTTGCGGCTGTCCCTGTCTTTATATGTACGTCGACAGTATTGTGTTTAGTTACTGCACGTATTTACTGACTCGATACGTGCTGTAGTTACTACATTCTTTATTTGGAGGAGGCGATGGCGATAGCGAATGCGCAATGAGCAGCTTCATGGAGGACATGAAGAAAGACACGATCAATACGTTGCATCAATTTCTTAGAACAAATTCAAGGCCGCGATTCGACTCGTTCTTTTATTATTTAGCCCAGATTCTAATATTGTTGACCACGTGTTTATGGTTTGATGTGGTGGAACATGTACACCCGTTATTGCTCGAACCAGTAGAACGCAATGCGTGAAGTGATCATTCTTTTCTTTAATTATATCAGGCACAAACCCTTCATTTCTTATTTTGCCCAAAAAAGCGAGACGGAGCGCTGCCCAAAATTTTGGTAAAAAACGAACAGAGACACTACTTGGAGAATGCGAGAATGAAATAAGGTCCAAAGTGACGGAAAAGGAGCCTGATCTGGTGCTTTTCTTGATGATAAGTACAATGAGAAAGTTGAGATTCGTAGTGGAATTGTGCCTGCGATCTCGAAGATTTTCTTGAAAAGTTCTCGCTGAGATGGTTTGTTGGACTTGTATTTCGACAAAGACAATCGTAGATGGGACTGGATGGGTCATCGTGCCTTGTGGTATCGAAACATAGAGCGAAATGCAGGCGTTTGTCGACGCCGACTGTACGCAGGAGTTCAACCTTTCGGGCTTGCCAGAAGCTGTTGCCTCTTGCTCATACCTGAAAGTCGATGCACCGGTTGACCCGTTGACTGACAGTTTTTGAGCCTTTGATAAAGCACGACATGCTACTAATGTATGCCATCACTCAATTGACACTGGGTGGTCTCAACGAGCTGGGAAATCCAACCATTACCTACCCAATATTTCGTTCGTTGCGGGAGAGTTCAGAGTACAGGAAACAGTTGCCCATTGACTCGGACAAGACACGTAACTTGTTTTGTGATCGAAATGAATCGAAATCTGATACGGCAACAAAAAAGGTTTGATTGCTGAGTTGGATGTGTGCACAATTGCGCCAGTGTACCCATACCGGTATCCAAAAATGTGCAGCCACCAATCGCCACGTGCCATCCTTTTATCCTGACCTCCTGTGCTCCGCACGCACCTGTACAAGCTTGCCCTCTCCTCCAACTGAACTGCCACCTAATCAGCTAGCTCCCTAACGTTCTTTCCTTGTAAAACTCTTAGACAATGCGATCTCGAAATAGGTCGAAGCGCCCACGAATGCTCGGATTACAAACGATTGATTCTTGCAGATCGAGGTCATACTATACTGTACCTACATGTTCTAAACTATCCAACAAGAACTTGTCAGCCGAAATCATGGACTCATCTGGCACCTGACAAGTGAATCAAATCCTTCAAGGCACTCATTAAGTGGTCCACGGCAAGCGAATGGACCGTCGCTCGCTCCCATGTTGACAAGCAAATTTCAGTCGCTATAAAAAGAAAATATGGGTCGAATCGAGCTGCTGAGGAGTCCCAACGCTTGAAATGGCAGACGCCCGTGTCACCGGCACAAACCACTTTGCCATTTCCTGGACCACGTCTAATGAACAGAAAATTAGAGATACGGAAACAAATGGTGATTGCTGATCGGGATTTGTGCCCAACTGCGCCAGTAAACACTCATATCCTATCGCATTAGAACACCTGCTCATTTAGTCTGAAACCAATCAATTACTAATATCAGTCAGTTATAACATAGTATTTTCCGAAAAAACAGAAATCCCGACCAGATACGGTGTAATCTCTATATGACTTAGTGTAAAGGTCAAAGACCGATATAATCAGATTTAACAGTATTATTTCGTCTGTTATTGAGAAACTGCTCAATAAATATAGAGACCGAAAAATGACATACCTAATGAACAAGTGCAAAGTAACACAGCGATAATTCCATTCTAGCCAATAACGGCATGGTAGGTACTTAACCACATATCACTAATCTTTCATTTTCTTCCTTCTAGTTAGCTTAACTATTAATAATTCACTTCACCTTGTATTAATGTACTATCCTGTTCGTCGGTCGATGCTGCATCTGCTATAGTCTTTTTGATGAAGGACAAGGACATTGAAGTGCTGCTTCATAATAAGCAATTAAACTCGCTAGTGTTTGTAGAAATCAAGCGATATCAATGCTTTATTGTATATTTTGAAAATTGTACTTCTTGTTATTTCGTCACACAAAAGGCACGAACTTTAGTAAAAAAAATGTAATCCATGACACTCAAATTGCTGGTATACGCAATACAAATCAGAACCAACTCGTCTTCATTTCACTATATAACGCGAGCATTTTGATACAGCGATATACTGTATATAGTAATGTAATGATCTAACGAATTAGGTGTAAAGTTATATTTATTTGTTAGCCTAGAGCATGACGTACTAAATTGTTTTGCATCACCGCATAGAAGCTGATAGAATGATTCACAGTGCAGGGACAAATATTAAATTGTGGTCCAGACTATTTGTAATCTTTATACATGTATTATCCTGGGATAGTAAAAGCTTCGGTGGGGGTAATGTTTATTATTAGGTTCAATGATGTCATGGTGGTTAGCTATTTTTTATACCCATTCCAGTCTGCGAAAATGCAGAAATTTATTTTGAGGCCGCTCTGAAAAATATAATGTTTTGCAGCTTGTGCCACAAAATCTTATTTTTTTATACTGCTCGCCCTCGAACATTATCTGAGCGGAGATTGATTATTTTTGGAAATCATTAGGTAAATCACGGATAACCAGATCTTTTCACTTGGTGACTATTTTATATTTCTGTAACAAACACATATAGCAAAATGCATATAATTTCCGTTCTGCTCACAAACAGGCAACTTCTCACTAAATGATTTTGTTATCTATTGGACATATCATCGAGAAAAGCACCCGTTGGTCTTTTTCCCTCACTTGGAACTTCATTTCATTCTCCCATTTTCCAGCAACTACCAAGCCGAGCCCGAGCACTGTATTTCGCGTATAAATGAAGACCGTCGGTGTACTCGCATTTGCTCTCCTCGTCGGAATCGCTTCCACAGAAGATGGCACGTGAGACGCGAACTGGTGGAGTTCCACCGCAACCGATACCGAACAGCGCCTGGGTATTTCCTCACGCGGAAATTTCCTGTGCACCGGCCAGGAAATGGGCGCAAGCTGCAGGCAGCCCATCCCACCAGCTCCCGGTGCTGCTAATTAGTCAGCATGCACTATCTGGAATGCGATGTTAATGAACAGCAACATGGACACTGCACTACAATAGAAGCTGGCCTTATTCGTCTTCCGGACAATCAACACTCTCTTGAAAAAAATGAGGGGGCTAACTGAAGGATTAAGTGAAATAATAAGAATGAATACTTGTGCTGCCTTCTCGTTATATACATGTAAATACATATCTGCAAGGTTCCTTCATTTACTGAGTGCCGATCAGAAAAAAAGAAAAATTGCGTTTTTGCAACGATTCGTCTATGTTTGTACTGTGTAGTAGTAAAAGGTACGTAAACAACCAGTTTCTTAAGTGCAACGGTATCCACTTCATGTGCAACGAATGCCTGATTATTATCCATAAAATAATGGATATTTAGATTTATAGCCAATTTGATTGGCAGATGAGTTTTGAACCGGTTTAATGCACGGTTCGCTGTATAGATGAAAAACCCATGCCGCTTTCGCGGTTCCACCATGGTACTTTCTTGGTTGGTTTATCTTGTAATTTGTAAGATGCAAGAGTAGCCTGCATGTTTATTTTAAAAATTGACAACT
>MIQA02010214.1:0-16462 GCA_001887855.2 Sclerospora graminicola | reverse complement strand
TTTTGGCCTTCTGTGGAAGATTGTGGAGTTTTATTTGGATTCCCTATTACGTATATGACTGGATTTACCCCTTTATTATCTTTGGTTTTGCTGGCCGATCGATTATTCTCGATCCCAGCCCTCGCAGTATACAAACTTCAAGTATATTGTCAATCCTGCTCCCCGGTGAACGATTTTCGCCCAGGAGCTACCCCTAGTCCTAACCCTCGTTTCCCTATTCGACGGACTTTTAACTTTTCACCCAAGGGTCCTCCAAGAGATCGCAACCGCCAGTGCTGACGGGTACCAAGGTGAGATTTTCGAACATGGATCATCCAAGTCGTCACGACCAAGGTGATGGAAGTGACCGATCCAGCTGGCCGGATGCCGGATCGGATCAAGACTTGAATGGACGGAGTACCTCCTCCGACAGTCAGTCATCTGGGCCCCCGTGGGTGTTCAAATCTCAGAAAGAATTTCTGAGAGCGACTACACCACAGTGGGAAGTGGAATAAAGCCAAGGTTATCAAAAAGATTTAAATTACAAATAATTTTATAAAGATTATTAAGCCAAAGTGTGGGAAACTTGCCGCACCTATTGATGCATTACTTCCCCTTCGTGCAAATGCAAGCTTAGCACGTGGCTGCTGAGAAGGTGTAGCTTAAATTCAAGGTTTGAGGTCACGTCTGCGGGTCGTGTAGTGGGTAATGAAGTGTCATCTTTAGGATTTGAATTAAAAATGTTTTTTTTTATAAAGAATATTAAGCCGAAGCGTGGGAAACTTGCCGCACCTATTGATGCATTACTTCCCCTTCGTGCAAATGTCAGCTCAGCACGTGGTTGCACCCGTGGCTGCTGAGATGGTGTAGCTGTAATTTAAGGTTTGAGGTCACGTCTGCGGGTCGTGGCGTGGGTAAGAAAGTGTTATCTTGTACGCGCTCGAAAATGAAAGCCAAATGCCTCTGCTTCCTTGAAGAATAGGTCTTCGGTGGACTGCGCATGGTATACCAAAACTACAGCAAAAATTAATTATATAAAATCAAGTCAAGTTCTGCCTGTGTTTGAGTATGACTGCAGTCGAGGCGAAGCGTTTGTCGAGACCGCGGTGTGGTGAAGTGAAATCAGAAAAATCAGGAATAAGTGGACCACACATATCCGTTGATGGGTGGGACAGGCCGATTCCGTTCAAGATGACATATGGTTGACAACGGGCCATCGTAAACGTGGAGAAAATAAGAGGATACCGTTACCGCGCCTGGTCCCAGATATTAACGGACTAGCAAATATCACGGTCTGATCTGGATATTTTTTTGACCACTGGATTGAGTTCATGCGAACATGCGAGACCAGATCGGCCGAGACAACATGATGGGCAGCATCACTGACGGTGTGGTACATCAGGAAGGGCAGAACCCGGTCATTGGAGTGGGTCATGGATGATTCAAATGTTTGAAGTTAGATGGGATATGGAACTCTCGGTCTGATTGGTCGAATCACTTGACTCCGCCCTAGAATATGAAGATCGGGTACATGACAAAGCTTGATATGTGATATGGTAAGCTGTATGAGCCTTACCGAACTGGGATAAGCGATAAGGGTTGATGGATCCACCCAGAATCAGCATAAAGAGGTCTGATCAGGTCCAATTTTAAGAGAAGTGCTGAGTAGGTGCGACCCTCGCGGTCCAACGTACAATTGAGGTCGAAGATATGGTTGGGTGAGCGGGCGATGTCGATGTTTTGCTGATCACTGTGCTGATTGCCCTGATCACTGTGCTGATTGCCCTTATCACTGTGCTGGCCACCCTGATCACTGTGCTGGTCACCCTGATCACTGTGGTGATCACTGTGTTGACCACGAACCAAGCCTGATCAGCACCAAATCAGCTTCCATGTGTGGAGCGAGACGGAGATTTCAGGTTGGTATGGGGCGAACAGTCTCTGGGAGACGGGTCCTGAACTAGTTCTATGCTGACTTTCGAGGAACCAGGATGGTTGAAGTTAGAGTTTGACCGTGATTGGTCCAGAAGTGGTACGGATCAGGTTGAAGGTGCGTCGAAGATGTGTATAAGGTGGTACTGGCTCAACCGTGTGACGAAATGAACAGGATCGAAGTATGAGGTAGGTCACATAAAATGGTGCACGGTACATTAGGTATTGGATATTGCATATATAATAACAGGATTGAATTTACCCCCTAAGCAAAGAGTCGCTCCGCAACGTGTTGCGGTCATTGGAAGCGCAGGGTTAACAAGGCCCCTGTGGCTCAACTTAATTCCGGTTAAGACGCGCTTAGACGCATTTTGGGTTACCGGAAGGCCCCCGACGGGTTTTGTTTAGGTTTTAACCCTCACCCCCTCACGCGAACGTGTTTGGAACACGTTATATCATTTGGAAAGGTTTTGTGGAGATAACGTTTGTGGTTTACTGTGGAAGATCGTAGTTTTATCGTGGTTTTCGTGGTTTCTCGCTATCTCTCGTTTTTATTGGCTGGCCTGATCGGACGAAGTTTCCCGATCACTGCCTTAGATACTGAAGTTAAGTATCGACCCTGACTCGTTCTCCGGTGAAGATTCCCACCCCCGTCTCGAGAAGGTCATCCCCTCCGACCTGATCAAGATCATCTTTTTTATCAAGGGTCAACCTGAGTGTAACCACCCCCGATCAATGGGTACACAAGGTGAGATGAAGTTAAGCATAGATTCTATCCTACATGACGACCGGTCAGATGACCGGGAGGATCGGATCAGTTATCATAGTGATGATTCATCCGATCCTGATGGCGATCAGGATCAACGGAGTACCCCCTCCGGTAGTTGGTCGTCCGGGCTAGTGGGTATCCGGATACCACCCAAGACTTCCGTCCTAGATTTGGAAATCTGCTCCACCACAGTGGCGAATCCCATCTGGGAAACGGGAGCCGCAACGTGTCATCAAGATCAAAAGTGTTCATCTCAAACATGTATCTTGACGGATCACTCGACATTGAAAGAAGAGCGCCCGAAACATCAAGCCTGTTTTATGTGTGACACGTTTGTCCTCCTCGGTGTCGATAATCGCATCCTTGCACAAACGTTGACAGTTCCAGTGGTTTATGTACCAATTGCAAATGATCAAGCATTGGAAAAGGTACTGACTAAGTATCCAACGTCCTTGCGTGCCCGCCTGTATCGACGCAAAATTCCACTTGTAGACGTCTCTTCCATGTTGCTGTAGGCGCTTAGCTACGACGTGTTCTTTGTGCTTCTACCGCCACTCTTTTTTGGCTCGGATGTAATGGAAGATGTGGCAACTGGTGGACCAGCTGTATTCGGCTTGTGTCGACCCTGAATCAATGCCAATTTTTCTTTTGCTACTGCGCGTATTTGATTGGGTAGGAGGCGCCAGCATGCTCGGGCTTGGCGACATTATCTTGCCAGGTATGCTCCTTTCCTTTCCGTTACGCTTTGATGACGCACAAGCTGGTTGTATCCCTAATTTCGTCTAATGGCTGTTGGTTATGCTATTGGCTTAGCCATGACGAACGTGGCTGTTGCAATCTCTAATAAAGGTCAACCAGATGATAGATTTACTTCATGGGGCCGAAAAAGATGGGTTTAACCCTAATGGAGCCGATCGTACTTAGTAGATAATATCGTTAATAAATGACGTCAGCTGTATCTGGAAAACGTGGACAATACGATGTACCTAGTCAAATTCCTGGCAGAAAAATACCTTAATTCTCCGTCTTTCCTTGGTATTGGCCTTCTTAATGAACCGGAGCTTCCTATGGAGCAGCAGGTACTTCGACCATACTACGAACGAGCATATTCCGAGATTTGAGCGACAAGAAACGGCTGCGTGCTGACGGTAGCACCGATAACTGATCAGGGCCCACCTTTCATGGAAGACTTGATTCGCTTTCTAAAATACTTTAACGTATGGCATGAATGACACCCGTATTTTATCTGGGCTATGAGGGTCAGAATCATAATTAAGTGTTGCTAGCTATTCGTCGCTATGGCGACCAAATCGCTTCTTGGGGTGGAAATTGGCTTCTCATTGATGAGTGGAGTTTGGGAGCCCAAGAATGTGCTTTCTCGAGTGATGACCGGTCTGGACTCGAACAATTTGCAGCAGCACAACTTGAATAATTTTGCAAAGCTCACTCAGGATGGATCTTTGAGATCTTGGCGCCATTCGGACGATCAAGTTTATCCAAAAGGTTGGTCGATGAGGCGGTTGCTGCGTGACACAAGTTGTAGAAGTTGTTGGGAGCTTATCTGTCAAAATCTCACACATGTATTAAGCAAAGCAGGAGAAACAAAGCAAGATTGAGGCATATTAAGAGTAGCTTTGGAAGGCTTCGGGGCGAGTGGAGCATTGCCGAAGCTGCTTCAAAAGATTTAACTCACTGGATGAAATGATCGAGTATACCTACTCATTGGAAAGAAGAGTCCATTTCCATTGTGACCACCTTACTTGACGCTATTGAAATTAATACAGCTGTCCAATATTGGTAACCATTTGTAGAATTTCAAGCGCTTGTCCATTGCATCTCCAATTTTCTCGCACCAAGTTTGTCATATCGACTGATAAGAAGATTTCTGGATCCATTGATTCATTTCTCTCACCAATGCTGATGACAACGGAGCGCTTAAAACTTGTTAAAGAGATGCAAAACCCATCGAAACACAGGAAACACATTTCTTTATACCTCCATGCTCCAAGCTCGTCAAGCAAGCATCAGAGGAAAACGGTGACGTATAGTATGATTTTTCCTTCATGAGCCTCCCACCCTGAGACTTGCAACATTCTTCATACCTCTATGGTTGTTGGAGCCGTATGCCATGCCTGCGCAATGTATTACATAATCCACTATTGATAAATAATCAAAGAGTACTCCCAAAGTCACAACTGACTGTCACGACACATCTGTAAACCAGGCTCGCATTGCAGCACGAGACGCAACAGCATTTGATCCTTTAGCAGCTCGCAGATAAGCATGCAATTGTAGTTTGAATCATTTTATCATTGGTATTGTTGAGTCTCGTATCGTTCAGACTCTTCATCGCTCACTCAGCACAACTCAACACAAGAAAACAAATCAAAAGCCTGTATTTTATTCTCTTCTTTATCGAAACTTGATTCATTTACCATTGCTTAGTCTTCTTCTGGTTAAAAGAGTCGGAGCTCCTTTAACTTTTTTGCGCTTGATTAAGAGCACATGTTTCCTCGGAATGATGAAGGATAACGGCATTGGAACCGTACAAGTGAATGCGTTCCTTATGACGCCGACGAAAACATGACAAGTCAAGGGATTTGACCAGCCACAATAAAACTCATTCTACCCAATTTTGTGTGTGTAGCTGACAGCGCCACTACTGTGGGAACAGCCAAACACCTGCCCTATCATGTTGTCACCTTCATACACTCTTGCTGTGTCTTGATCTGTCTCTAGGGGCACCTAAAATTTTGGGCGAGCAACACGTGGAGAAGTAGGTGGTATGGCTTGTATAGAAAGTGCGTGCTGTTTATTCACAAAATATGCAGCTCGAAGCGTTTGTGAACGAGATATCAGTGGCCGAGGTATCCTGTCTTGCGCCCACGTTACATCAGCCTCAACAGATCTTGAACCTGGTCGAACCCCCATACGTTTGGCTTCCTCGCTACCAATCCTTGAATTTTAAGCAAGTTTTTTCGGGAGCTTGACCAGTCCGTTATTCGAGCGCTTGCTCGATGTCACTCTTTCTTGTATCGTTCGGATTGGGACCACTAATCTACAATCGGGTGGTAAGTTTTTTAGCAAAGTTCTTCCAATTCGAGATCGTTGCTATTGTCAGCGTCGTAGCGATTAAAAATTGACCAGTTGTGAGTCGAAATTTCAGCGGCAGCAGTCACTCGTAAAATTTATCGATCGTCATCTGACTTGATATCTTGTACGCTTACGCGTATTAATTTCATCGAAAGTCCAATTTCCCATTCTTATTCTCCGTCGTATATTGGTCAGGATGGGGTAACGCTTTTTCGTAATTGTGTTTTTTTACGCAGCTTGTTGGCGGCCGCTACCCAGGAGGTAATCGGGAGGCAGGATCCATGAGTGAACTCGTATAAAGCGATATCACGACTTCTATTCTTATCAGAACGTGCAAACAGAGCGTCTGATTGAAGACGCGAGAGTGGCAGTCCCATTAAGAGCTATGTTAAACTCGTGAGATTTAATACCATCAACTTAAAGATCCGAAAAGTAATGACCCACGCCTCTATCCATCCTAGGGTCCGTAAAGAAATCAGCCATCATCGCTGACCTGGGGCGTGCGTTCGCCGCTGAGCCCAAAACATAGAGAAAAGAGATGCAAACTCTAAACTCCTGGACACTTGACTAAATTCGTGATCTGTAATTTTCGTGACGGTTACCATCAGACTTTGAAAAGATTCAGGAAAAGATCGGTATAGACATTCAACAGCAGGTAGATTACGAGGGGCTTTTATATGATAACGGGCAAATGCCTCCTCTTGGTGCTAGCTCTTCTGGAATAACAGATGGCGCGCGGAAAAGCACTATGTCTTTAGAGCAGACAACTTTTTAGAGAGCTTGCTGGCCACTGAACCAGGCATAAAGCCTAGGGCAGCTTGGTATGCCTTCCGATCTAGGTTTCCAAACGCACGGCATTCTGAGCAATAGGTAATGAACAGAGTAAGTAACCTCAAGCAAGCCATGAAGAGGAAGAAAGACGTCACGGGAGCTGGTTGACTAGTAGCCATCAGGGTGACGATAATAAGCATAATGAAAGGGATAGTACAACAGCCTGTTATCATGCGTGAACAGCAGCCTTGTTGGTACTTGCTGCAGGCAGAGGTTGCGAGATACTCGACCAAATCTTTGAGCACAGAAGGTAATGGCTGGCTTGTTGGGCACTTGTTGTTGTTGTCCCACGACTTTTCATCAGCTGCTCTCTTCATTTCGACCGAGGAGCGCAACAACTAACGAGGAGTGCAAGGAGAGATGCTCCGGGTTACAGATTTCGGTGGTTGGGACTGCGTCAGTGGCTTTCCAAGACTACTTTTCTTCCTCTGCTGCTGATCGCATCTGCTAAGGAACAGCTTGTCCAACTTCAGCGAGCGTTGACATAACCACAACACAAACAGGTGAAGCTGCATAGAAGTTGGTGAGCTCAAGTTTTGATCACTCCTAACTCCTAGCTTTACTATAAAAAAGGCATGCCCACCTTTCCAAAGTCCTCAATTTTGAGATTCTCAGTCGCAAAAAGAGCTATCGTTGCGCTTTAAGCGCTGTTTATCCTCACATATCACATAGATTAACAACTGTTAGCGCTCGCTACAGTCCGTACTTGCCGGATCCGCCGGTCGGTAAATCTCTCATCAAAACCAGGGTCATTTCGACCGGTTGACTGGCCATACTCAAAAGCGGTTCTTCACTTGTCTGCGCGCACACAATACTATACCAATTGTTCCTTACTTACCCAAACCACATCTTATCACTCGCCCGCCGATAGCATTCTCTTCTTCTGATTCCTCCGTCTGGACCGCTTGCGTACAAAAGTCGCAAGCATCAGATCATCTGGGATTAGGAGCGAGATGTCCGTTGGAAAGATAAAGCCGGCATACATGTTTTGGATAGTCTTGTATAGGTACCGCTCAGAGCAATAGATCGTGGGGTCATTGGCAGAGATGAATAAACACATTGGATGTCTATAGTGAAGTGCCACGCACACATAGACGCACGGAAGCTCGAACTTGTCCCATTTCAGACAGCTACACGTCCTTCTCTGTATACCAACCGCTCGTGATCCACCGTCTCCCGCAGACACCTTAAACACATAATTTGCACATGGAATCACTGCTCTTAGCCGTCCTTGTAGAACGTTGCGTTTCACCACTTCCGCAGCTTTTGGGCAGAGTGTCCTGTCGTCATATATCGTTTCATACTTGACACGGAGCCGTGACAGTCTCTCCATAATATGATCCGATATACTTGTGCACATTTAGAACACATCCATATGACGGGCGGGTTCGAGCCAGGCGTTGGAGCTCTCCACCGGGTTTGATGTTACAATACCATAGCGGCGACATGGAAAGGCCGCGGAAATCCATTTTTGATCTCCTATGGTTCTCAGGTATGCTGTTGCCTCCACCGAATGGGCCGAAATGTCGGCCAAGATCCTCTCTGCTTCGACCACACGTTTTGCCTTGGCTAGTTGGACCATACGACTGCTTAAATCTCGCTTCGTTTGGTTGTTCACGTTCCACTGAATATGCTGAGCGCAATAGGAATGTGGCATGTGTGGTACAAAATCAGCACAGACTTTACGGAGGCCCTTTTCTCGATCACTTACAACAACCATGTTTTTCGTATGTAATATCGGCAGCGCTATCAGTAAATTTTTAGAAAAATCGGGCCCAGCACATCTCGCACTCGTTGCGGTAGTTAATAGAAACTGCTATCACAATGGTGTCATTGTTACCCGTGACAACACTTGCCACACAAATGACCCTGTCCACGGGATCTTTCGTTTGACAGGTGTCCTATAAGATAAGTGGACGGCAGTTGGACACAATTGGTTCCATTATTCCATAGCAAAAGAAAGCTGATTCAAACGTGGGTAGACCACGTGCGTTTGAATTTGCGCTACGTCAAATCACGACCGTGCAGTCCACGTGTGTCCCTGGATTGGCCGCTTTCATGGCCGAAAGAAGAGATCGAACTTTTGTGAAGCTACTTAACACGTCCGCCTGACCAAGGTATTGATGCCTCTTGAGAGCTCGATACGCGTTCATGTATAGCACAATCCTTCCGGTCCTACTCTTTGCCACCTTGATTACGTCCATCACTTGACTTGATGGGTGCTATCCGCGCATTGCTTTACGACAATCTTCAGAAATTGAGTGGATTCCCGCCGCTGGTTACCAACGTAATCGACCCCTTCGTGGTTGAAGTTACACGACTTCGTCACTCATACAAGCCCGTCGGCTATTGTACGCGCTTCAATCCGGAAGGGGCAAGCTATGTGAGTATTGCACACAATATTCACTCGAGTGCGTTTGTTGGATATAAGCCTAATGTTGTTCGCGTCTTTTCCGCAGTGTTTTCTCACAGTTTCCTTCGCGGAAGCGGTGAACTCGAACTCTATATTAACTAGACAATCTTGTAGATCTTGGTCAAAGAAGCTGTAACCATAAGCACTAATGATCTCATCGCTATGTTCAAGATTGTGCTGTTTAAGCTGAAGAGTGTCTTTCTTTTGCACGGTCAATAAAATTTGAATGGACAGTTGGCATGTGTCTCTCACGATAAACTCTAATTCTTGCTCTGGTTGTAGTCACTTTTAACAATCCTGAATCCTGAGCAGTGCTTGTGCGCATGGATCGCATCTGTAATCGTTTGCGGCGTATTCTGGCCATGAATACAGTTTGCAAGTCTTGTTTCATCAGGTCCCAGTTCGTGATGAGTCGAAATTTCTTGTGTGGAGAGGTAGTTAAGCGCATCCATTCATGGTGCTTCATGTAAGTCAGGGTCAGTTTCTAGGCCCATCCGAGTCATTGATATTTTTTAGTCTTGTTTCCACAAATACGAATAACTTACTAGCCATGGCTTCACACCATTCCTACAATGTACGATCGGTCACATTAAGGTGGAACCCATCTTTTCCGGCCGGCCCATTAAGTAATTTTCACCAACTAGATGGGTTTTTGGTTACGGGTCAGGCGGTATTTGGAATTTTTTTTTTACATCTAGAAGGCTACAAAATATGGTTCGTAGATCAGGGTGGACACTAGTCTACGCAGGTGGCCGAACAAATTACCTTAAGTACCGGTATGGTAAAAAATATAGTCAAATATCAGCCGTTGAAACGGTTGCTTTTTGAAGCAACCGTATTTAAAAATAGGAATAGCGGTACAAAGTGGATAAAGCGGATGTTTTATCCTACCGGTCGCCAGTGAAGCGTGTTATTCTCGAAATGAACAAGACATTTGGTATTCTTCTCTCTGGGCTCATCATTTTTTTCAAAACCGTCGACTCGTGAAGGACAGTCAGTTTAAAGACAATGAAGAGCTTTTTTGCAAGGTGTTTGCAAACGACAAAAATATCCGCCAACGATTTGTGGATCCGTCATTCGTCAAAGCATTATGATTAGGAACTAGCGTCACGCTGACACTCACTCATGCTGTCCTTTCGGTTGCTATGAAAGCAGGAAAATGTCGCACATTTCATTTCAATCGATGCTTTGGCGGGACAACAATTGCTGTCTTCCTTTGGTCCTCGAGAAATGAATCACTTCCAGGAGCCCATAACTGTCTTGTTGCTGTGACCCTTGCCACACTTCCGGTTGACTTGAAACTAGGCTCGATGCCAAAGTTCTGGATGTCTGTGTTGTTTTCCTCCGCCTTCGAGACGAGGGGGGCTGGTCCCATGTCCATGCCGTTCGTCCTATTGATGCTGTCACTCCCCCTTGACGGCTGGATCCTCCCCATCCTTTGATGGGTCAGGGCTTGACGACAAAGAAGAGCCAGCATGCGGTATGTCCTGGGCAACGTCATTTTACCGCTACCAGTTTGTTCAGATGCCAAAAGCGTACAATTAAATCCTTCAAATGCTGACGCATTGACGGAAGACCCAATTTCGTCAAAAATGAGCTCGTGATTCGGTTTTTGGATCTCTTCGTCCAGCTCACGTAGTGCCTAGCACTGCATTTGAGCACCGAGAAACACCAATAAGGAAGGACGTACTACGTCTGAAGTCATTGATTGAGTGCTTTTATACCAACTACCATGGAACGCTCTTGTCAGCGAGAAGATATTTCTTAAGATCCATGTACTTGAAGGCCAACCCGTCGGGACGTGCTAATGATCCAGAGCAAAGAATAGTTTAAAGGATTAGGACATACACAGGTAGCTATTTTATCAATTACTACTGGTAATTGACTAATAGACTGCTATTATACTACTAGACTCTCCCGCAAACAAGCATGAGTAATCAGTATAAGTTCAGAGAAGGAGTATTTAGGATAGGGAATTTTCCTGGAGCAAACTCTATACATCTTCAACACCACAGCAGTGCAGGTACGAACTGCATGTTTCTATAGTTCAACTCTCTTTGCATCCATTTGGTTTCCATTATTCTTTTGCCAATGTATTCATAGTTTTTCACTTTTTAATTTGAAGCTGGTCACACAACATCCTTCAACGAATTTTCCAGATGAAGTTCGGCACTCTTATCATCAGTGCTTTTCTCGCCATTGGTGTGACAACGGCTGACGAGTGGCACGAGAAGAAAATTGACCACGAAAAAGTTCAGCCGTACGCTGAGCGTAAGCCAACCACGGACATTGAACGCGTCGCCATCAACTTGAAACCCTCGCGTTTTGTTATAAACAGTTGCCGTCCATATCCAGCTGTCAATGATGCTGGTAAAAGCAGCGGAGGTCTCAATAGGACGGGTGATCCGACGGCTGAATGCGAAGGTTTCGATCTCGGTTCTCAGATTTACGCGCGCGCTGGAGAGATCAACGGTTTATATATGTGGTACTTTCTCAGGACCGAAAAGCACCGACATGGATTTCGCACTGCTGTGGTTTTTATAAAAAATGTCGTTTTATGAAGTACCAAAGTTTCCTGCTTCAAGACTATGTGAAGCTTTATTTCTTGAAATAAAGTTTCACGTAGTCTTAATTTACTCCTTTACCCCGTATGCGTTTATCTCCCACTATTGTATGCATGACGTCGCGTATCATATTCCATCCACCATATATTCATGGATGCTGGTGCTCTGGTACGGTAGATCTGCTCTTGTTGTCACAAGACGAGCTGATAATTGTAGTTGACTCGACCATTGAGCAGCATAATATCATTGAGATTGCCAGAGTCGATCTTTTGTACATCACCACGGTACGTTGTATCTGATTATTGTGCGAAATATTCTACAGCAGAGGTGTGTACCCCACTGCTGTACAATCATAAGGCCTTTCTATGTTCCAACCATATGGTTGTGATTTGCGGGCTCCGTAGACTCTGCCTATCACAAGGGTGCTACATGTAGTTATGTGTTTTTACCTAGTTTTCAAAGGTACCGATGCTGTATTAGAACCCCACTGGGGTTATCACTACCAAGCGTTAGGTATATTCGAGCAGGGGGGGGGCTATTTGAGAAAGTTGCATTCACTTAAGGAATACGGTAGGTATTGCGCGTTTCAAACAAAATTTCCATTTGCGCGGCATTCAATCGTGCGAGCCAATCGTGCGAGCAATCGTGCACCTGAGATAGTTCATAAAAACATCATGTAATAGAGAGAAATCCACGAAGGGGGCTATTAATAGGGGATGCTTATAAAACCTAATACATGTATATGAAGTGGTCATGTTTTCATCTGCCGACGATTTCGAAAGGGACGAACACGAATCTTTTGTTGGAAAAGAAGGCAAGGGCTTTTTATGGACTTACTGCTGATGCTATTATTATTGTTGGTTTAGTCTGTGCATAAACTTCCAGAAAGCGATGGCTTTATGGAAGCAACGACACGGCGTCTTAGCTATTGATGTCTCCGTTGCATTTGGAATCATCATCTCGTATTTCTGTTTCCACATTTGCTGCTGGAGCTGGTGATAGCTGTGTCGGCGGGGATAATGTCGTATCCATCGGGGCTTCTGAAGCTTGAGGTAGAGAGGGACACGGCGTTTGCCGTTGCTTGCGTTTGATTAGCATTTTACGCACCTCTGGTATCTTTGTTTCCAGGTTAGATATGAACATGTTGTTCACAATAAAGTGAATACGATCTTTCACGCTTACGTCTGGCTGATCAACCACTTCGTCCTCGTCAACTTTACTCGATTCGGGGAAAATATGATCCACATTCAGCGGGTAGCAGGTGGTTGGGGCGACGCAGCGGGTGCTTTAGGTGACGGAGTGGTCAATGCTAGACCTGCAGATCGACTTAAGATAGACTGAACACCCAACGCTATATCATCTTGATCCGTTGCTTCTGTCCTTTCGGATAGCGGAGAGCCAGCAGCAAATGGCGCAGAACTAGAGTTTAGCTGTGTCTCTATCTCCAAGAGATGGTGTACTGGTCACGTTATGCTCAAATTTATCTGGTCAAGTTTAAGAGTGAGGTTTTCAAGAAGTTCAAGGAGTACAAGTCATTTATGGAGTCACAGCTGAATGCTCGGATCCACCGCATTCGAAGCGAAAACGGTGGAGAATACCGCAGTAAGTATTTTACCAATTTTTTCTGTGAAAAACATACCAAACTAGTGCACTAGCAAAACGGTCTTGCAGAAAGAACCAATCGCTAACTGGCTGAGATGGCGCGATCGATGCTTTAATTTCAGCATTTGCCAAACGCATGGTGGGGTGAAGCAATTATTACGACTTCTTATACTCAATCGTCTACCAAACTCGGTGCGTCAGTGTACTACCCGTATGAGTTGGTGTGGAAGACCAAGCCGTTAGTCAGGAACATGCGCGTTTTTTGATTGCGTGCGTATGTGTGTGTTGACTACTCAAAGCGGAAGAAGTTAGATGCCAAGGCCCATCGTTGTATTTTGTAAGGCTATTCGGAAGGATCGAAGGCATACCGTGTTTAAGATAGCGACTCACAAGTATTGGTGGTTCCAAAAAAACTTCATTTGGACAGTCTGAATACAATTGGACTGTTATCTCTGAGCCTATTATTTACCAGTACTCGGAGATTGATGAAGACGTTGAGCACCAGACCAAGCAAGCGAATAACAAGGTCGAAGACATGGAGGTGGACGGTATGGAAGATGCACCCAATAATGTACCTGATCACCAGATGGATCAGATGGATCGGACGTTGCGCTATGTCCAGCTACTCATATTATGCAGCCAGCTATAATTATGTACCTATAATTCACAGTCATGATTATGCTCATATTAGCCAAGGGGGAGGGAATCGACTTGTATCTAATGGTCATTTGCGCCGTCCCCTCCCGAATTACAGTTGGTACCTCGTTTTTCAATGATGGTTATGTTTCGGCACCGACAACTGAGGATCGTGTTGCTCAATGGAGACCGCGACATGAAGATTTACCAAAAAGGCATTCATTTGATGACATTTCGAGCCAGACCCCAAATGATTAAGACTCACCGATGACCACGAAATCAGTTTAAGTATAATGGAATTACCTCAGACGTACTGTGAAGCACATTCATCCCAAGACGCAGCCAAAGGGAAGACAGCAATCTAATGAGAACTTAGCTCTCACTCCACCCATCACACGTGAGATGCTGTGGTTCCTCAACATGGTGCTCAAATAATCGGCTGTAAATGGGTATTTGACGTCAAACGAGGTACCAAAAGGAATGTTGTTCGTTACAAAGCTCGATTAGTAGCCCAAGGTCTTCGTCAAGTTTATGGTATTAATTATTGGGAAAATAATTTTCCGGTTGCAAGCCTTGATTTGGTTCGCACTTTATTTGCTTTACGCTACGCTGTCAGTACGGCTACGTGATTCGTCAACTTGACGTTGAGACTGCCCTTCTTAATGGTACATTGAATGAGCTAGTGTTTATGCATCCCCCAGATGGAGCTCACCTGCCAGAAAATACTGTATACAAACTTTGACGAAGCCTGTACGGCCTTAAGCAAGCGGTTGCCGTATGGAAAAAATCATATACAAGCCGTTAATATTGATGGGTAGAGCGCACAATGGGAAAGAAAGGGTATTATTCCAGGTGTGCTCCACATCGGCAGTTGATTTAGCCTGGAAACACATCTCCACAAGGCGTATCTGAACGCGTAAATGGAATAGCTGAGTTTGAAGCAAGCGAAGATGTATCTGAAGTCGGCTCTCAATATGAAGTTAATGATGATTGGTTGCCGTTCATCTATCGCGAGGCTGACCAGAGTGATAGGCCAGCAAAACAGGACATCTCCAGCACGCTTCAATTAGACATCCTTCACCATTTTAATTTCCGCTCAGAAGGTGGACGTCATGGTATTGAACGAACCTACCTTAATTCAAAACTCATTCCCAGTAGAGAGGTCTCTATCACAGTGTGCAGAAGTAGTTTTTGGAAGCTGCTCTGTTTGTGAAACCTAGAAGTGTCGCCTAACCATCCAGGGGCAGTCACCTGGGAATATACAAGCGATCTATCTATTCCAAAACTTTGCAATGGACCGCATGCCGTCCCTACCTAAGTCGTGAAATGGGTACAGAACGGCTGAGCTGGATCTATCTGTTTATTGGTCTTGTCATCGCCACGGCAAGTTCTACCCGCATCGCACGCGGGTTGCTCAGCGTTATAAGGAATGTGTGATCTGACGTTTTAGGGATAGCGAAGTGAGCAGACATGACCGAGAGCCTGGATTTATGGCCGATAGTTTCAAATTTTTCAATTAGATCTTGAAGTAGAGTGTCGCTATGTCATACCGGCCGCAAGCGAATGGTACGAACGCTGAATCGGGCCATAAAGATGTATGTAGTGGATCTGACCAGCAAGATTGGGACGAATATGCCAAGAGGTTGGCTTTAGCATCAATTGGCCCTACGATCGAGTGAGGGGGGATAACCCAGTCTATAGCACTCAAGCCAACACTTCGTGGTTTCTTGACAAAGAACCAGCCGCGTGTGACAAACTCAAGGGTCAATTTAGAGGCGGTATTCCCGGTCGGCTGTACCAGAAGCCGTGATCAAAACGCTCGCCGGTGGGGGATGAGAGTGCAGCGCCATTACCAGTTTGTCCGCGAGAATATCAGCGATTGTCTTCGACACACCGTTCAAGAACGTGCAAACCGACGTCAGCCCGCATTATATAGAGCGGAGATCTAGGGTATGACTACACATGGATAGTGTCAAGGAAGGGTATGCCCGGAAGCTGGCTCATATGTGGCACGCGCCGTTCAGAGTGGTCGAGTTGATTTCAAACTACTCACGGCGGTACCGCCACATTGTCTTCCCGATAGTGCGTGCGTCGGAGTTAAAAGTTGGTCATGAAGTTTCACAGATCGACCAAAACCCGAGCGAACATACTTGAGTTTGAGCTTGGCGGAAACGAAGGCAGCTGGAATCGATCACTTTGACCAAAGAGTATGAAGTTAAAAAGTCTTGGATGTCAGGTCGTATATATGGTAATTGGTTTGTTCCTTTATAAATTGGTGCACCTGATATTAAATTGCTGATTTAATTCCGGATTGGGAAGTATTTACGAATATGTTTTAATATTTATTAAATACTTATTAAAATTACAAATTATTTCTTCCATTTGACCTAAAACTTCTGGATATTTACGACCAGAATTTTTTCCAATCCAAAAATAAAATCCCGTAAAAATACCAAAAACAGCACCCATAGATAGAATAAAAGGAAGTAGGAGATAAAGGAAGAATAAAATGAGAAGTAGATTCTTAACGGCAGGTGTTTATTTAATTACACGTTGTTCTCCTATTTTTGAATATCCTGCATTGTTGGAATTGATACTGGAAGGATTATTTGAATGTTCTAATTTGTTGTTGACTACTTTTAT
>MIQA02010212.1:0-15275 GCA_001887855.2 Sclerospora graminicola | reverse complement strand
GTGTATGCTTTGTAGAAGCATGCACCGAGTTATTGATTGCAAACTCGTTGAGTGGCAGAAAGTCACTCCACTGCTCGAAGGCATGCGCGTATGAACGCAGTATGTCTCCGAAAATGCGGTTAACGCGTTCAGTTTGTCCATCCGTTTCCGGATGGTCCGCAGTTGACATTTTCAACTGCGTGCCCAACAAAGAGAACGTTTCTTGACAGAAACGTCCTGTGAATCTCGGATCACGATCCGAGACAATGTTTTCCGGCATTCCGTGTAAACGAATATCCGCGCCGCTTGCGCAGCGGTGACATTTGACACTGCAGCAAGATGAACCATCTTGCTGAAGTGGTCCACAAAAACCACAATTCCAGTCTTCCGACTGTGATCAGCCGGAAGACCAAAGCTGAAGTCCATGGAAATGAACTTCCAACACTCTGTCGGAGCCGGTAGAGATTGGAGGGGAGCCTGCGCAGAGTTCGCAGGCTTTGACGCGCTGGCAATATCTCGGCAAGCGCCTACATACTAGCGTACTATTTATATCTGTTAGCGCCAGTTGAGTCGCGTGCCGAAAAGAAGTATACGTCTTCTCTCGACCTCGAGCCGAAATTCGGTGCATCATGTACTCAAAACAATATTTGATGTTGAGATCATCGTCGTTTGGAACGACGATGCGACTAACATCATCTTGGTCTGTGCTATAAAGCAACAGACCATCGTGCAATCGTTAACGATGCACGCAAGCGCGAAGGAACTCTGGAAGTTCCTCGCGCTTCCGATCAGATTGATTACTGAGGTAATCAATCAGCAGACGAGTTCCCTCGTCTGTTTCGTACGCTTGACGTACCTGGCGTATGAGTGACGACAACAGCGCAGTGCAACGTATTGCATTTGCACGGATTGCCTCCGTTACAGTAATCGGGGCATCGTGATAGCGCATCCGCTATCACGTTCAACTTTCCCGGTTTATACTAAACCGTGAAGTTGTATTCAGCAAAGAATGACAGCCAACGTGCCATTCTTTGAGAGATGTGTAATGAATTCACGGCCGTGCGTAACGACGAATGGTCCGTGTAAACCAGAAACGGTCTATCTCCTAAGAGATAGATCCGAAACTTTGCCAGTGCATACTTCATGGCAAGCCGTTCCTTGTCATGCACTGATAGTTGCGCTCGGCTTGGGCCGCAACCTGACGGGATTGGTAAAACCTACGCAATCCCGACATTGTGTCGCGCTGATCAAAGCCACAGCGTTTGCGAAATCGGTCAGCGTCGCAAACGACGTGAACGGTCGTCGTTATGGCTATCGCCAAGAAGGGAGCTTCAGTCAAGCTACACGCCTTGAACTGCATCAATGCATCTTGGCATGGGGTTATCCAGTGCATCGACATCTTTCTTAATATTGAAAAGAGGTTTTCGATTAACCGCATAATTGCAGGGGGGGGGGCGAAATTTGTGCTAGTATGTCGCAACCCAAGGAACTTTCGGAATTTCTTGAGCATTGTTTTTGCGTAGGGGCCATTCAACCGATACCTATCTTTCCGGATCAGGGCGCACCCCGTTTTGCCCACAAAGCAACAAGAACGGGTACTGGTGCATCAAAGGCGGGCACTTCTTAAACTTTGCATTGCGCTGTGGCTTACGCACAAGCTCTAACACCTGACGTAGATGTTCTTTGTGAACATCTACATCAGTCTTATCATGTTCAGCCTTACTGTGGCTGAACACGTCGTCGAAGTAGCTTGGTGCGAATTCTCGCTAGATGCGTGACGCATCTATTGAAGGTGGCAGGGGAATTTCGAAGCCACTGCGGCATTACAAGCCACACCCAAAGCATACCGCTTGGGGTGCTCCCGCACATGTCCCGCCTTACGACGAGTTTCGAAGAACTCGTCGATTGCTTTGACTTGGTCACGCGGCAATGGCCATTGCCGCGTGTCACAGTCTTCGTGCCTAGATCCCTTGTCTTTAGGGAGCTAACAAGGTACTTCTTCTGGGAATACGTCAGCGTATTCCCAAAGTACCTCGTAGTACGGGGAAGTCACCTTAAGCGACTCCCAGCTCTGCGCTTCAGAGCGCTGAGCTTTGGTTTTCTCATTGGGAACGGGTTCGTTCCCAATGTTTTCTATTTGTAAAGTGGATATTCGTTCACGAATATCCATTACATCGTCCGTTGCGACAATGAAGCAGATCTGATCGATCTGATCATTGCGCAAGTTCGTTGCAAACTTCTTCCAGCTCAAGGCTGGAAGGGCCATTACCTCTGAACTTATGTTAGGAGGGCTGTCAAGTGTTAGAGATTGGGTAGCTAATCATGTCTCTGTCTGCGTCAGGACGTTTATCGTCTCGACGGATACAACTGCAAGATCAGACGAGTGCGTCTGATCTGTTGCCTGATCTGTTGCTCGGTGATTATCACTCGTGCATAAGGCATCCTCTACATGGTGACCACTGTCTACCATGGCGTTCATGCACTCCCGACTGCTCTCAGTCGTGAGTTCTTCATCCTCGACACGGAAGTTATTTACATCCATGTCGGTTTCATTCTTTTCACGGTGGTTGTTTCCCACCGTGGGTAAATTCCCTATACGACGACCGTCATCGGTCTTGGTACCTTCATCACGGGGGTGTTTTTCACCCGTGTTGCACACGTTACCGACAAGACTACTCTTCTGTTGCGTGTGCAAGTCCCTTTGGACTTTGATCAGCGCGTGTACCATCCACCGATCTAGTCAGGTCAGACCTGGTGGTGCCATCGCTACCCACCAGACTGTCTGACTCTGCGGTTGTATCATTAGATACAGCCGGATTACTCACAGGGTGATCAGATCCTGTGAGACCGACGCAGTCGATCGACAGGTTTACCCAGTCGATCGTTGGTTGATGCTTGGACATCCAAGGGATGCCCAAGATCACATCGAACTTGTCGTCAAGATCGAGGACGATGTATTCGTCCTCGAACGACAGTTCGTCTAACTCAAAGCGTGTGCGAATCACACGCTTTGGTATAGTCACGGTTGCACCTGTTGCCAACCGGACTGACAACATGCTTCGTGGAGATTCAATCTCCACGAAGTTCAACGACGTTAGAACCTCAGTTCTAACGAAATTGTTTGACGCTCCTGTGTCAAACAGAGCGCGCATGGGGACATCGTTTCCATGCGGCTTAACTTCCAGGGTGATGAGAGGTTTCCCTTCACCCTGCACGTGTTGACAGGACATAGTCCCGTCTGGGGCTATTATCCTCACATGCCCGATGTCGGCATGTGAGATAACCCGTCCAGTAGGGCGCCCCGCCCCTACTGGTTGTTGACGTTTTTTCGCATCAACAGAGGGTTGCCCCTGTTGATGTCGCCAGCCAGCGGACTGTCCAGTCCGCTGACTGCGTGGCGCCGGTTGCGGCGCCATGCATTCATGGGCGTAATGGCCCATCTTTGCGCATCTATTGCAGCGAAGAAACTTCTTATTTTTCGGTTGCCACGGTGTCAAGGTAACTGCAACCGATAGGGCCATCGGTTCTGGACCTCCTCCGCCGGCGCTCTGGCGCGGGTTTTGGTGTCTCTGGACGATTTGTGAACTTCGTCTGTTTGAGAAATTGTTATTATTAACATGCTGCACTGGCGGCATGTTAAAGTCGAAAGGCTGTTGAGCCCTTCGACTAACCCCAGCATGCGTTGACGCTGAACGCATGCTGAATTCCTCTCGGATGCTTTGGTCTATAGCATCCCTCAGAGTCTTTGGGGGAACCCGATAAAGACTCTGCTTGATGGGACCGTCATTCAGTCCCTTCATGAAGCCAGTGACCTGCATGGCAGGGGGCACCGGCTCGTATACAATATTTGATAACAAATATTGTATTTTCTGAGCGTACGCATGTAGGCTCAGCTTGCCCTGCTTGAGTTCCATGAACTCTTCTCGGCAACTAAGCTCCATTTCTGGAGCTTCGAAGTTGAGCTTCAGCTCAGCTTTTAAATCCTGATACGTCAGGAACGCAGATCCATCAGTGGCTCTGCGGCTCATCGCCCATGCCCTGGCGCGAACGCCTAGGCATGTGGTGGCGAAATAAGCTTGTGAACGTGGGTCCACCATCTTTTGCGCAGAGATGGCATCTTCCACCTCTGCGAACCATCTACGAAGGGGTTCACCCCCTTCACCAGTAAAGGGCGAAATCCGCGCCTTTACCACATCAACGCTCGCACTCGCTGTGGGCGTTGCAGGTGGCGACCGTATTATTGCGGATCACACCTGAGGTTCCATATACATCACCTTGAAACGGGTAACCGTATCCAAGGCTTCCTCCGGGGTGTTACCTCGGAGGATGGAGATGATCTCGGGCCCCACGGTCCGCATCATCTCCACAACAGTGTCCACACTTCTCTGTGTCCATTGAGGGAATTTTCCCTCACAAAGTCCTGCGCGAGCTGTCGCTCGCGATCACGTTCGCCGACCGTCGTCATGACGGTCGGGCGGATCTTAAACCTTCGTTCCGCTGGTTAACTAGCGGAACGCGTCAACAGTGGTCGTCCAGACGGACCACAAAGTGCTACCAGGTGTAACAGGCTAGCTGTTACTGGCTTACACTGTAAAATTGCAGTGAGAAAGCGTGCAATTAGATAGGACCTAATGTAATTTGGTCCTCCTTAGTTTATTTAAGACAAACTTTAGGGTAGACTATTCAATTAATTAAATATTAATATATATACCTAAGGCCGCGTGTCTACAAGAAGGTAAGTTTAAAAGTGAATATATTTATGAATGGTTAAGAGCTAACTAGTATAATTAGACCTAGACTAATCATAGTAACATGTAGTATAAACTGATCCAATTACTTGTTAGATCGATAATTGTATCAGAATCTGTTCTCAAGTGGATTATAACAACTTATAATCCAATATTCGCATTTCAGACATAAGTCTGAAATTGAACTGTGATATTCAACTTAAATATCACTTATGTAATGGCACCCCATTACACACGAGGTGAACATTCTTAACAAATACAATGCGTTTTACCTGAGAGTTGATAACAAGTCACGTCACCATCCTTAAAAATGTCAATATTAAAGCTAGATAGAAAAGAATCAAGCGAATATAGACACTATTCTCATCATTTACTCATCCCGTACATGTAGTGGAGAACAGTCATAAAATTACATTAAAAAAATATAACGCATTTTGCGTCAAGGCTGACAACAAGTCACGCCACCGTCCTTATTATGATTGAACTTAAGCTTTGGCTTTCGTCATTAAGTTTGTTAGCCACATATATTTAAACGCTAAATCTCCACGCTGTATTTGCTCCCGCTAATTCAAACGTTATCTCCACGTTCACTTAAAACCACTATTAGCCACTAAAGAAGCGTTCTTAGCAACACCTGCAAAAAGTATAAGGAAAAATTTCTCCGAAAGATCTCTTCGTATATGGGAGGAAAATGTAAAGTGAATATTTAGGTAGGACTAAGAAAATAGTTACCGGTAACCTAAAATATGAAATTTGATACGACGTATTCCTATTTTTAACTTTTGGTCCAAGGCGCAACTTCAAACATAACAATATAAAACCTGCATCTCGCAGTCCAGTCGCCGCATTTTAACACTCCTTCTCGACTTGAACCTAGTTGTAAATAGTCATATCATTTTGATACCTACTAAACCCACCGATTCCTGCAATATCTGCAGCCTCGGTGCACCCAAACGTTTTTTCTTGAAGATCCGCAATCAGCTTTTGCGTATTCTTGTACTTGATCTTGATAACACCGTCCTCGATCTTCGAGATCATGAACTTGATCCTTACGTCCACAGTTTTGACGAACTGTTTTCACCATCCACGAATTTTATCGCCGCTTGATTGTCCAAAAGTAGTGTCATCGGTAACTTGGTCCCCAATCTAATCTCGCTTGATAAATCATAAATCCCAATTAAGTCGCACTCCATCTGTGATGCCGCGTAAAAGTTTGCCTCCATAGAAGATAGTGACACGCATCCTTGCCGCTTGCATATCCAATAGAGTAGAATCCAATTTAAAATTGTAATTCCTCCAGTGACCGAATTTCTGTCTGCTTTACATCCCGCGAAGTCTGCCTCGCTATACGTTTCCAACATAATCGATCCGTCACTCTTAGTAACTTCTATCTTCTAACCTAAATGCTTGGTGCCCTTTAAGAGCTGTAAAATCCGTTTAGCCAGCTCCCAATCCAACTTTTTCGGCGCGTGCGTCTGCCTCGTCGCCTTGTGAACCACATATGTTATATCTGGGCGCGTGCATCGCAAGATCCACAGTAGCTACCCACTAACGACTGGAAACGCTTGGTGTTGGGTGATCTATCGTGAGTGATCGCATCCAAAACCACTTGTTTCTCCATCGAAAGATTTCCCTTCTCACTTCCAATAGGCGTCCTCGTGCTGTTAGCTTCTGTCATGCTTTGTTCTTCGAGAAAATTATCAATCATCACTTGTTCGTCCAGCATGTATCCCTCTTCATCGCTATACGTGATCCGCATTCCCGGGAAAGTCGAAAATTCTCCAAGCTTTTTAATCTCCAAACTCTTCATATATTCGAAAATCCTACCACGCACTGCTCCTCACTTCCCTTAACCAGTAAGTCATCCACCTACACGCCGGCCACAAACATCTTCTCATCCATGCGCTTGCACATGTCCGTGCAACTTTGTAGGAATATTAAACCCAGAAACTTCTTATGCAACAGTCGATTTCACAAACGTCCTGACTGCTTTAGGCCGTACACTGTCTCCTTGAACTTTAAAGCCAAGCTCTCCACTCCTTCTCCCGCAAAATTTTCCAATGGTCTTGTATCGACAACCATTCCTTTACGAAAAAAGCTAAAGGGCATGCTCTATAAGGCCTTCACGTAAGCATTGGGAAGTCCCCATGTAATGCCTTCACTTTCCAGTTTCGAGCCAATGCGAGAATAATCTTCACCGCATCACCACCACAAATGTCAATTCGTAATTAACTCCAAACTTTTGTTCATTGCCACACGCCACCAATCTAGTCTTTTATTCCAAATTTGGCGCCCGTCTTCTTCTTGAAGACCCACTTCATGTGCAAAAAAGGTGTAACATCTCTTGGTCTCTTTAATATATTCCACACTTCGTTATCCTCCAGTGCCTTAATTTTTTCATTTATCGCAATCTTCCACTAGTCCTTGTCGATGCTTCATTGCTTCGCTGTAGTTGCTTGGGCCCATCTCGGTTACCAAGTTCACCACACCGTTTTCCACATCTTCAGTCTTGATTTCTTCACTCGCGTCCGGGAAGATGTTATTCGCCCTACAGGATATTCGGACCCACCTGTACCGTAAGACAGGTGCAATGTACCGTCCTGACCAGGTGTGTATTGTAAGAAGTCGTAATAAGTGTAATTACAAAACACAAATGATTAAACGTAAAAAGAGTAATTACGATCACCGAGCCGCGATTCGATTGATAGCAACAACAGCGCACTACCGGTACTGTAGTAATGAGCTCGAACAGGCAGTGCCCGTTATAAAACCGCTCGTACGCTCCGACTCAATAACCTTAACGAACGGTAAGAGATACGTGACGGTGTCGACGTCAGCGCGATTGGTGACGGACTGCAGATCGTAGTGCAATTGCTTGAAAGCGCGTATCATGGGCGATTGGGCAGACTCAGGGATCTCCTGTGTAAACCAATCGGCACTGGGGCGTTCACGCGCATCACATTGTGGATCTCGGTTTCATCTTGAGGGAGTACATGCAACACGAGAATGGCTTGATGTAGTAATTTGTGCTCTGTTGTTTGCTGCCATTATTGTGGTGGTCAGGGTTTGTGTGGCTGGCAACTCTATCAAAAGAACAAAACTGCCTGTCTTCTTCTTCCACGGTGTCACGGGAAACTAAAGCAATGCATCGCTAATTGGAGACAATCTGACAGCTGTAGGCCGCACTTACGTCGTGCTTGATTTCTGTCAAGTGCGATGTTATAACGGAACTTTCTGTGCAAGTGCAAATAACGATCAAACCCATCCAAGACGTCGTCAGCAGGGATGCGTCCAAGTTTGCTGGAGGTTACCACTTCCTATTCCACTCTACCGGTGCATAAATAGCTCGGGGCGTCATTGAAGAGATGGATGACCACAACGTCCACTCGTTCATTAGCCTCGCAGACAATACAACGGTAATTTTTATGGACCACAGGCATAACCATTTCAGGTAATGCTGAAGCTCTTAGGTCCGTATGCCATCGACGCAAAAATCTTTGAGTTTGCTAAGTATGAAGCAGACTCCACGACCTGGAGGGGTAAATTTTAGCATGACTTTATCGATCTGGTAATCACGCATAAAGATCTACAAAGCAAGAGTTCCACGGACGACCACCACTTGAAGATGCAGCACTGACCAATTGGATGACCATTAATCCATTCTTTCCCAAAGTGAATAACCTCGAGAATTGCGCTACGGACGCTATGTGTAAAGCTGATCAGATTCACCGTAAAACCAACTTCGTTTGCCTTAAAGCTGCATACTTCATGGATTCGCCGCAAGACGACCTACAGTCACCATGGCAAACATCCGTGCTAGGTAAATACTCGACAGTGGCGACAATTGACGATGTGGAGACAAAATTCAGCGATCTAAACATCGTTGACATGAAGGAGACTGAGGAATACATGCAATATTTGTACGGTCTGAAGACGCTAGATTTCTCTTATAAAATATCGATTCGAGTTGCCACTTACCCAAAACTATTGGCAAGATAAGCATACTGGATAGAAAATATTTAGAGAACCTGACCCTGTACAGGGTGGTGTAAGCCATGTCAAGCGCGCTGCTGTAAGGGCCTCATTTCATTACACTTATGGACCCCGACTCTATCCGAATTTGGATTTTCGTCCACGGTGGGACTCAAACCCGCAATCTCCCGGTCCCGAGGGTAGGGCCTTAACCACTGCACCAAACGTGGTCGGTAAGCATACTGGATAGAGCAAACGGGCTGCATTGTAGTCGATAATGACATGGACGTTGGCAGCAAATGTCTCGCCATAAATTAACATTTGGCTAATACAGTCGCACCACTAAGAAAAATACGCATCATTCCCAATCACAATATAATAAAAAGAAGAAAACAGAATAGGAGATACACATACCTTTGATATTGGCTGTACGGAGGGCGGAGGGGGATGGCGCGGTTGACTGTCTGTAACTTCTTCCTAGATCCTCTTACATGTATTTAGCTACGGTAATAGTATTAATAAATGTCATCGCACCGTGAGACTTATCCTAGGTACGAGCTTGTCAGAATGTTCATTGAGGTACATCGTACCTGTCTTACGGTACAGGTGGGGTCCGAATATCCTGTAGGGGGGGGGGTGCGAATAACATTCCCCTCGCGTCCGTTGCTTCTTCCGCGTTTTTGCGTCCTGCGTGTGTATCCACGCGTTTCGTGCCTCTCTCTGCTCCAAGCTGCCTTTTTCTTGCTCTTGTCTTGCTGTGCACTTTTCTGCGCCTGTTACGCAGCTTGCTTGCCAGTCGCTTCTTTCTCTCCATCAATTCCATCATGAACAATTTTTTCAGCAGCTGATTCTGTGTATCGACCAGCTTAACATTCTTCACGTGCTGCGTCACAACCTTTTTTCTGTCGTGCATGAGGTATACTCTTCACTTTTCACGATAATTAACGCGACCTGCGCTCTATGCGCCAACGAATTTTCTCCTGGGTTCCTGTATACAGTACAGGGCGATCCAAATGCCACATGTTAGGTTTCTTATTCGTGAGTAGTTCAATCGGGGATATCCGTCGTGAATTTGAGGATGTCAGACTTCTGTTCAAAATATACGCCGCATGTATTCAACGGTCTCCTCAAAATGATACTTCCTCCGTCCCAAAATATAAGGCAGTGTTTTTTCAAAATTCTCCATTAAGGCTCCCAGAAACTACTGCATGCTGTTGATTGGCGGAATATAAAGCGCTTTTATTGCTGATTGGCGGGGTTTTTGGAGCGAGCCGATTGACGCTCTAGACCGTGAGAAATGACGGATCAAAAGTTGGGGTTCCCAAGCCTCCAAATTTTAAAAATGACGCAGCGCCGCTCATAGCCCTCACAAACGCGCAAGAACATGACCACAGACGAGCGCAGATTCGTATTTGCCCGTATGTATGCGGCGGCCACGAAACTTTGCCTTCCAAGAGGACTTGTGCCTGCTTTATCGGCAAGTTTGACTGTTCCGAGAGATCGCTCTTCCGCCTTTGGAAATGCGCGAGCGAGGAAATCCAAGCGGTCTCTACGCACGACGGGGAGTGTGGGTGACGTGACAGACCACGCTTAAACGACGAGTTAGCAGCGAATCTCGCCAAGACCATCGTACTTTTGCCTCCATGCATGAACCAACGTTCGCACTTTAGCGGGGCTTGTGGGTATAATTAAGTCAAGTCTGTATCGATACTCTGCCCTATATTTTGGGACATGCTTAACTGTCGACTGCGCCTTATATTTTGGGACGGAGGAAGTATTTGTTAAGGGAATATTTCAAAAAGTGACTCAAATCCAAAAACTTCGTCAAAAGGTGACTCAAATGGTCTTAAATTGTTTTAAATATTTACATGTTGTTTTAAATATTTTTACATGGGAATTTATAGTAAAATACGACAAGTTACGGTACGAATCTGGTAATTCGCACTTTTCCCACCTGAACTCGAGCAAGCAATAAGTTTTGGATTCTCCGCAGCCGAATTGTTGATAAACACCACAATACTTTGAAAAGAATATGAGAAATGTACTGGCAGTCCAAATATTACGCGAACATCATAGCCCATCGATCTTCCACCCATTTAGAACGTCTGTAAACTTGCTGCCTTGTATAAGTTGGCTGCTCTTGGAAATGATAGAGGAAATCTACCGTGTCGATCACACCAGCGGCAATCTCACCCTTTTCGTTTACAGCGGGAAGCGCGAAGCAACCAGTAACCCAAGGTTTGAACCTGTGAGCAGTCTTTTCGAAGACATGTTTCGGCTTAGGCTCTGGGAACGAAACGATGGGTTCAACAGTTATTTTCGGTGATTTGGTCTGGATCACGACGAAGGCGAGGACGGTAGTGGCAAGAAGAGCTTGAAGCTTCATTTCCGGCGACTTGAGATGAAGAGACTCAAAGCAATTGTGGGAGCTTAAAAACTTGAAAGTATACGGCAAGATAGACGCACAGTTTTTCACAACTCAGCGGTTTAGAAAGCACAACTTTATGTCTGGAACCACCATCAAGCGATAATTTCCATAACCTATGTACACTTGTACTCTCTACCGTAGTTTAATTGTAATTATTCATTCTCCACGTATTACCTGAAGCGAATGCAGCTTGGAGGAAACATTTTACACTATTAAGGACGATGTAAATTGTAAAGTGAATGGCAATAATACAATAGAAAAAAAGATTGATCGTTGAGCCAGGTTAGGTCCTGGCTCACGGTGTCTTCTCCTCTCGCCAAGTCCATTTTCCTCACCGCTAAAATACACATGTATCAATATCTCAACTGGATGCAGTTCGAGATCTAGTGGATATTATGACGACATCCAGCATCAAGTAGCCCAACTTTTACTGGATGTCCTGATGCTTGTTAGTCATAAAAGCACAGTGCCGTAACTTAGTCGTATTTTACCATAAATTACCGTGTAAAAAATGTTTAAAACAACATGTAAAATATTTAAAGCCATTTGAGTAACCTATTGATGAATATTTTTAGATTTAAGTCACATTTTGGAATATTTCCTTTGTTTAACCACTTGCAAATAGCATGCACCTCGCCATATTCATTACTGTACATTGCATGCGTTCCGCCTTCCCAGTGCTTGCTTGATTTTTCAGCTTCGATCATCTGCC
Source organism: Sclerospora graminicola (assembly GCA_001887855.2). Taxonomy (NCBI): domain Eukaryota; phylum Oomycota; class Peronosporomycetes; order Peronosporales; family Peronosporaceae; genus Sclerospora; species Sclerospora graminicola. The sequence goes on along the minus strand of MIQA02010212.1, from coordinate 3,436 downwards.
TCCCCACTCCAGTACTTCGACAAAATAGTCCAAATTCTTACATTCTGCTCCACTATCCGTTTATAATATGTGTACCTTGCAGTTAAAAGTCTCAAACTTCTTGGCAGCCATGTCTTTCGTCTTTGACAAAAACACTCGCACGTAATTGCTCTTATGGTCAATAAATTTACCATATACCTTTTTGCTTTTCTTGCGCGCAGTTTACACTTCTACCTGCGCGTATCCGTGATCTATCCCATCGTTTCGGTCTAAGAAGCCGTTCAATCAACATCGTAATTTAGACCGGATCCTTGACGTGAACAATTAGTGATCCCGTTCTTGCATACGTTATTCTCCACGATAGCCTCTTCGTTCCGTTCGATCACTGACATAACCACATCTCATAGTTTTTTTTTGGAATGTCCACACGTACTCCAATCACCAATGCTTTGTTCACTTTCTCCACATCAAAAATGCTTTCTCAAGTACTACGAGTCTGCAACCATTAACGTAGGCCAATCCGCATCCCTTTCTCTTTTGAGAATTCCATAAGATAGATGTTCCGCGACGAATTTTCCACGAAATACACGTTTTCAACTTTCATCAACTTTTCCTTGTTTCCGCACGTGACGAAATCTAGATGCTTCCTTTTTGTGACCTTAAGCGCTTTACCATCCGCTTTAAAGCACACTTTCGACGCAACTTCCGTGTCCCACAAATAACTTAAATGGTTAGTCAAGTGCATACTGACTCCACTATCCAGTATCCACTTCTCTTTCTCGATATTGCCATATTTCGTCGTAATCGTTAACGAGAATGCCTGCTTTTTGCCGTTCTTCTGTAAGTAATTTGATACTACCTATTTTTGACTTTTGGTCCAAGATGCAGAAAGTTGCCCAGTCACTGCATTCTAAAAATTATTATCAGCGTTGACGCTGTTGGTTACTTTGGCTGTTTTTCTGTGATGATATTTTTGCGAGGCACGGATTTCCACCAGAGCTAGATGTTAAAATGTGAAGTATTACGGTACCACTAAATTGTTGTTAATTCGTTGGTTAATGAGAGCAAGTACAGTACTACTTCTGGACCGTCTATGATACTTTACGGGTACGTAGGCGATCTGGAAAATGAAGCTATACCGGAGGTTTACGCGGTATACTTCAATGGAATCTCGATTAGAGATGAAAAGGTTAGGTTTAAAACCGAAGGACGACTTTACGATACAAGTAGGCATTGAGACCTGCCCATATCATGACATACTTCCCACATCAACTATTCCCTTTTGGGGGACATATGTTTGGGATTCAAATCCATGGATACGGGAGGAGAAGGCACCGACGTTATCTTCCAAGAAATATTATCGTATTCCACCGGTATCTATCCGTGACTTAAGAATACTACGACTAACGAGGAATACTTTTTTGTGGCAGGTGCAAGGAGTGGGTGGGAATTCCCATACTTGCGCAAAAATAGGTCGCTGGTTATGCTATATTATAGTGGCGTCCCTAGCGTGGAGATAGGTCATTACATAGGGGAACGACCTCCGATTCGTTTCTGCAGTGGACCTACGTGTTTGGAGATGTTTACGTGGGATGTTGTAGCACCAGGCAGATCGGGATACAGTACGAGAAAGAGACCAGGTACACTTGGAACAGAAAAGTCAGATGGATTTATATGAGAAATTGTTTCCAGTGACCTATCGATTACCGCAAAAGTCTGATAAATTTGGCATGCTGAAAAGTTTGGCACCCTTAATTTTCTCTATATTAAGAATCAGCCAATCACACACCGGTATCCCAATTCTTCAACCTTGATTTGTAAACATTGTATTTTTGCACCATGTTTTAAATATCATATAGGGAATACCGATACGCTCCCCTCAAAATGAGTTTTTGATTGGAAACTACTGCGTGGACGAGGTGCCTAAGAACCGCTGACGGGTGCTGGGCGCAAGCGTCTTGAAACTGACGACAGTGACGCATCGTTGGTCGCTTCTTCGAACAACGCCGAATCGGAATCAGAGGACGACAATGCTGGCATCTTTTCCCCCTTCAACAATGAAACTGGGGATATCTACAATGTTTGCCCTGTCCTTTCGAAATTCACCGAAGAACAAGAATATATTCCAGCAGAAGAAGCCAAGGCGAATGCTGCCGACGCTGCCATAGCAGCTTTCATGATGTCGCATCCTTACTACACGCTTTGGGATTACTTTAAAATTGAGCAACGGCAGCAAAAGCGAATGTATAAAATGTTGTCCCTCAAGGATAAATTAAAGTATTGGGTCTCGAATTTCTTCGATTACACCTCCGACACCCTCGTTGAAATGGCCAAGAACACAATCCGGCATCCACTCCTTGGAGCAAAGCAAGTGATTAACTTTTTCAAAGAGTTAGGGAAAAACGTCAAGTATTTGTATCACAAGATGCTGGACAACCCCAAAGAAACGAGTAAGAACATTTGCGGTGGGTTATTACTGCACATTTCGCACCACCCGTCGGAATTTACGGCCGAAACGATTTTATTAGTCGGTTTTGGCTTTGGCGTCATTCATGGTCTTATCCATGGGTTAGAGCGTGTGTTTGGCGCCATGAGCAACACCATCTCGAGTGTCCTCATGTCAGTGCTCATGTTTATTTACGCAATTGACGATCCGATCTTTATCGCCTCGCCTCTGCTCAATTCGGTCGTGAACACCGCCAGCAGTATTGCGTCAAGTGGCAACTCTACCGATACAGTCGCCCTCACGGCCGATATCATTCACCCATGAAAACATGTAAAATCCCAAAAGAGTTTCAGCCTGTGTTTTCGTCGCGTGACTTATGTCTAAGCTCGCCTTCCCAAGTTCGCCGTCTACTATTTGGCACAGCGAAGCGATCGGCTCGAATGGACCCCCAAGACCGTGTGGCAGCGTATAATCAATTTCATGACTTTGTCTGCTGCTTCTTTCGAGACCGGTAGGTTGAGGTTAATGCCCCGAAAATTGACTCGGTCGCCTTTTCGCCTGAACTCGTTGCCACGCCCGTGAAAATGTCCAACTGCTCTCAGCTCTTAGGTCTCCACAATGCGAAAACTGTAGGGATCTGCCGCACTCCTGAAGCTGCATGGGCTGCTTAACAATGACACACGTCTTGCGACGTCCAGTGCTATCTGACATTGGTGATATTCGACCATCAGGCGTCTACATCCATCGCGCAAGATGATACCATCATTAGTGCCGCATTAAAAGCGAGAAACTATCGACATAATTAATGCTTTTTCTTTACTAACGTCGTTGAAGGTCCGATAGATGCAAGCAACATTAATAATAGATGAACGAACCATGGGCAGCTATTATCATAATTTGACTTAAACGCCATTTTGGACTTAGGCCGGAACACAACCCCCCCCCTTAAATAGCCATGGTAATGTGCTTTTATCTTGCCCTTCCAAACCACTTTGCTGGCAAACGATCTTT
>MIQA02010211.1:0-16451 GCA_001887855.2 Sclerospora graminicola | reverse complement strand
ACCCTCATTACCTTTGATAACTCTCCATTTACCAAGAGTTGTGCTGTCGTCTCTTAATGTAGCGTCTCCATTAAGTCGATGAATGACTGCGAGAATCCAAAATTACGTAAGACTTGTAGTAAGTATGTTCTATCCACCGTATCGTAAGCCTTCGCAAAATCCAGAAATAAAACACTTTCACTATCTTCTGCATCAACAAATGATTTCGCTTTTCCCCGCTCTAAATAGCCATCATTATCATCACTGATCTGTCCATTCTTCTGCCATGGAGAAAACCTTGCTGCAAGTCCCCAACTATGCGAGCCAAAAACGTTTGTAGGCGTCGTGCGAGAATCTTCGTAAAAATTTTATATCCAGTTTGCAACAAAGAGATCGTCCTATAATCCATTGCATTATCAGAATCCCCCCTTTTCGGCAGGAGGATTATAATTGCTCTGAAGAAAGAAAGAGGAAGGTGGCCCCCACCAATGACATCATTAAAAACTTCCAACATATCAGCCATCATGTCCTCCACGAAATCTTTATAGAAACCATTATTAAGTCCGTCCTCTCCTGCTACCTTCCTCCGTTCGAGCCCTTCTACTGCTTGAAGTATTTCGGTCTCCTCAATTGGAGCTATCAAAACTCGTTTTCCCAATCTGTTACCTTGATAAACTTGTTGAGCGGTGCAAACTTCGTCAACCTGTCTACCAAAGTCGATTCAGTTACCGTCCGATGTGAGGCCCCAAAGATTGGTGTCCAGCCTTTCACAAATTTATCCGCTATCGACTCCCCGTAAGTGATTTGGTCATCAGGTAGGAGAATATTTGTGACCGTTTGGTTACTCTCCCACACTGATGTCCTTCGAAATAACCAGCGAAAAAGGTTTAGGTGATCTGTGAAATCGCCGTCCTGTTCTCCATTGATTTTGTCTCCACAAATCCGCATATTCCGTGTCCATACACTTTTGTCTGGTTGTTACATTATCAAAGAATAAAAGGTTTAGCCGCTGTGCTTTCCTTCTCCTCCTGTTGGCTTGTCGTGTGGTCACTTTCTTGATCGCCGATTTCCATACCCGTAATTTGTCGTCCAACGTACTCAAGCCCACTGGGACTGCAGAAACTACAAACGTAACCAGCTGGCGTATTTCATCTGATACTCCGAAGTTCTGGGTTCCACGTAATGGATATATTATCCTCGAGTGTCGTTTCTTCTTGATCTGTCAATAAATTCCTTATGGAGAACTAACTTGACTTCTTCATGATCTGATGGGATACTCAGGTGCCTCACTTGTGTCCAATGAATCCTTCGAAATTGTTCCTCCGAGATATAAAAGCGATCCAGGTGACTTGCTAATCTACTATACCAAAATGTGTACGGAATTTCCACTGTTCTGTTCTCATTCATCCAAACGTTATAGTGCGCCAATTGTGAGTCTTTTAGGTGTCTTCGTTGAGTAAATTTGAGAGTTCCACGCACTCCGTCGTCATCTGTTTCGTTACCCCGTTACGATCTAGCACCGGATCCTCCAAGCAATTAAAATCTCCACACAAAATAGTATCACTGTTATGCGTAAACCAACTGTCCAGATTTCGGTAAAATGTCGCCCGACTGGCCACTGAATCTGCCGGTCCGTAAATATTCAAAATCTGTCACTGTCCGTAGCGGAACCCAATAGTTCTGTTAGTCCAAAGATGCTCGTTCCACAGAATAACAAGGTGGGAAAATTAAAAAAAAAGAATCCCTACTCCCCCTGTTCGCTCCGGTCCAATTCTCCAATGCGCTAGTCGTTGGCTGTCATCTTTATACTGATTCGCCTTCTCCCACATCCTCGTTAGGGTTGAAGCTTCCTTCTGTGACGTTACGTGAGTTTCTTGGATAAGAACTTCTACAACATCTGCGTGACCATTTTCTCTAATCCATGCCCTCATCCAGTCGTAGCGACGTTCTTGAATAAATCCACGTACATTTTGTATTTCCAGTTTAAACTTATCTCGACTTGCCATTGTTTCCTGTTCTCGCAGTGTCTGTTGTTATTTCCACTTCCTGGTGTCCGCTTTGAACGTTTCCGCATAAGCTTCTAAAGGTAGTTGTGGTTGTTCATCTAGTCTTTCTTCACTTTCCCACACGGTCGTCAGTTGCAGAGCCCTAAGTAGTGGTTTGCCAGCAAATCTGGCTGCAGTTGATGGGTTGCTTCCTCCCAACGATTGATAGCACAAAACTGTGTAACTTGGCCCATCCTGTGTCCGGCATAGTGTCAAAGTGAGCCATGAGCTCCTTATAACGAGAATTCACCTTCATTGCGTGTAGATGGCGCTTCAGCTTCACCACGATTGTGTCATCTAATGCCGCATCCTGACCTACTATAGCCGCAACCGTCGCCCCATATATGTGCACAAAAAAAGGCATTTTACTTACCTGATGCCTCCTTTTTGGGACGCAGAACCGAATTAATGCATTGTGTCCATAAGCCGATCTCCTCAGTTTTGCCCATTCTTGAGCACTATTCCTTACCTTTTCTTTCTGTTTCTCATTCTGAAGGATGTGGACTCTTTCCTCCCAGTCTGTGAACTCCCGCGCCGCTACTGCTGACACTTTGTCGCTTTTACCTAGTTTTATCACTTCTTCCAGTACTGTTTCCACCAATCCTGGGACAGTTTCACAAAATTGTCATGGTGAAACATTTCTAATAACTTGTGCGGATGCGTGAAATGCGCAAGAAAATAAATAATTGCATCTCTGTCCGCCTCGATCGCTTTACTCCATTCTCCAGTTGAAGCTTGCACTCTCGGAATCATGTTGAAGCCGCCACGCCTCTGCCATCTCGTCCCAAGCGAGCTTCCATCCGTCCTCTTCCCCATCTGGTTCACGTGGCTTGTTTGTAGTTACAGTAAATTCGTCATATAATTCCCTCTTGATTTGAGTTCCGCCTTCCAGTAATTTCCCTTTTTCTGTCCTTCTCTTCCGTATCGCCGATCCAGTCATCTCCGGTGCGGTTTTTTCGTTTGCGCGGTATGACTGGTGGTGCTCGTGTTGTATCTCTAGGATCTGCCCCTTCCCTGTACACCGACGCCTGACTGTCACTTACCGACTGACTACTGTAATAGTCAGTATCCCCTTCTAATGCTGCGACTCCCCTCAAGTGAGTGTACCACACAATTAGCTCCCTTTCTGGTGTGTTATATAGCTAGCTGTGCCACTGCTGTCCTTGTTCGCATATCGGTTATATCAGCTTCCAGCAACCGGACTTGGTCTACTTCCGGTCTCCATGTCACCTTCGACTGTAAAAATGCTAGGAGATTTCTCGCTTGCGTTGTGCCTTGACGCATAAGTGCGTCCGTTTGCCAACGAAAAACATGATGTATTTCTGGTGCCGCCGCTGATACATCCTGTTGTATCGTTATTCCTGTTTCGGTATCCCTTGTTTGCCTGCCTCGTGTCGCAGCAATCATGTTCTCTTTCCCCGTACCCTCTGTTGTGCGGCATTCTTGTCCCTCATAGCACGTTACTCGCTTTTTTTGTGACGTCTCTTCCATATCAATGCCATACCCTTGGTGTATGCTGTTCTCTTCCGACCCTTGACGCCATCCGTGTACATAGGCCTGATAGTGAACCTGCTGAAAATGTAAGACGATCGGTAGTTTAGTACTATCTGCGCCCGCTTTCTCTTTCTAAGTTGCGACCCTTTGGATACAACTCCCGATCGTGATCGGATATTCACCACAAGCTGCATACTTGCGTTTCTTGTATATCCTCGTCTCTGGTACGTAATGAATCGCTCCCAAGGTACCAGAAGACGCATCCTTACTGATAACAAAAATGTCTCGTTGCAGGAAAAGGCCTATGCTACTTAAAGTATCATTACTTCCCCATGTTTCTGCCCCTATTACCTGACTTACCGCTGATGGAATTGTTCGATATGCATCTAAGTAAGCCCGAAACTCCTTTTCGGTATTTTGGGCTGACATTCTATCGCATCCGCGGCCCAAACTTCTCAGCTTCTGCTTTCGTATGCCCGGTGGAAACTTGATTGCAAAATCCATTTTTGCTCTCGCCACACATCCATCTTTAATACTTACCACCCCTCGTTCCAGCATAGTGATGTCTTCAGTAAGATTGAGTTCAACAACGCCTACACTACCCCATACGCTTGGCAGTTGCCTGTTGCCGGAGTCTGAACTAATTGCAAACCCATCATATCATCGCATCTGGTAAATTCCACTGTTTCTCTTCTGCTGTTTCCTCTTTCTGCCACGAAAACCAGGACAGTGGTCCAAATGATTGATCCATTTGCAAACCTAGATCCTTGATACGTTTCTTGGCCTCTGCTTCTTGAACTTGCAGTTCTGTGTTCTCGATTTGTTTTTCCCTTGATGAAGACCCTGATATGTTGACTTTCCTCTCCGTGCCTTTTCTGGAAGCAAGTGTAGCTGTGAGGTGCTTTTGTCCGTCGTCAGATCGACATGCCAGTTCTTGGTCTGGCTCCGTCTGCTCCTTGTGTGTACTCTCGTTCGGATTATTTCCCTTGATTCTCTCTTGATGCCCGTTAGTATTGGTTCCCTCAGATCTCCCCTCATCCATCCGTTTGTTTTCTGTTTCTTTGTCTATACCCTTATTTTTTGTAAATGTATTCCTATAGCTAACCCTCTACTTACTGTTGTTTTCTTTTTTTTAGACTTCAATCCATTCTTCTTTTGTTTCTTTAGCTGATTTTGGTGCCCCCTCGGGCTCGTTCCCTTTTTGGTGTTCCGCCTCCTTCTCCGTTCTACCACCATCGGAAACCGTGCTTTCCTTCCCAGAGGCCTCCTCTGGTGCGTTTTCATTGTGTCCGGGGCTTTTGTTCTTTTCGTCTATTGATGCTTCTGTGATATTGTTATTTTGTTGGGCCGCACAGAGTTCCGCTACTTCTTCAAGTAACTCTTCCATACTTGTAAAGGTCGGCGGCGGGGCCTTGATGGCTGACACCCACAGGCAATGTTCTTCTCGAAGTGTTTTTTTCTGTCGTCGGACATCCCCGCATCTGATGTCTGACCTCTCCACAGCGCAAACAATGCCGTCTTCCTCTAGTCGACGGGTGTTCTACTAACAACACCAAAAGATCTGCCTAATGCCGTCCAACGCCTTCGGACACCCCCTCCTGCGATCTTAAGTTCCCAGTCTAGTGAAGAAGCCGCCAAAGGACCCCCTGATTCAGTCCCTTTAGCCGAAAAGAAGTCTTTATCCGAGCCTCCAAGAAGGCGTTTAACTTTAGAATGTCTATATTCCGAGAGATATTCCGAAGCAACAACGTATATACAGGTTGGGTTCCGATTATTCCTCTTGAGAGGTACCCTTGTCTCTTCCACACTGAAGTGTCCGCATCCTCTTCCACGACTGCATGTTCATTGATGAGGCGATGAATATGCTTATGATAGGGTACTTCAACCTTAACATATTGTAGTGCCGCTTCCCGCGTGTAGAAATGGAAGTTTAAACGGTGATTTGCATAATCATAGCTTATCCCTTTTACTTTCGCCAGCATTTCCCATTATTTTCCCTAAATGATCCCACGTGCCGTCGCCGCCATCGCGATGCTTTCTTGTATATTTTTTGTGCTTTGGAAGACTCCTTTAATAGGCATTTCACCTTTCATACCTATATTCAAACAGCCTTCCACTTGCATTCGGATAGTTAGTATTGGCCTTAGCCGTTGTGCATTCGTCATAATGCACCATAAGAAAGCCGGCAAATACCTCGCTATAACCGACCCTTCTGCGAGACCTTTGACAATCCTCCATTCTTGCGCTGCTCCTTGACGTACTTTGCCGTTTAGCCCTTGTGCTTCCTCTCTTTTACATACCTTGTAGAGAACGTTGATCTCTTCTTGATCATAGAGAGCCTTGTTGAATAAGAAGTCATCTTTAATCTTGAAACCTCGCGGTTTGTCCTCTTTCTCTCCCGTCACCTTGTGCAGCCAGTCTGTCAATACATCCTCTTTCCTCGAGGCTGCCTCAACTTTGTTCTTACCGATGAACTTCGCGAGAACGTTCTCAAGGTATTGCTTGGTTCGGGCATAGATTTGACAAGCCTCCCGAACCCTTTCTTGCCATATTTTCCAATCCTGCTTTTGTTGGACTACCACCAGTTCAAACGAATCTATTAATCTCTCCTGTTCTGTCCATAAGATCTGCGGCAATTTCGTCCCGGCTATCTGACTCCCTGCCTTTCGATTTGGTATGTGGCTAATTACAGCTTCAAACAACTGCTGCATGAGATCGTGCCAAGTTTGTAAACGCGGTCTCGTTTGCGTTGCATCTTCTAATGCTTGAGATAACACCTCTGCCAGTGCTTGTGGTCGTTTTTTTTTCTTCAGGCAACTCGGTTTCATCTTTCATTTCTGCATCCTTTTGGTTCGGTTCCTCAGCGGGTCCACTGCCCCCCCCATTGCCTTCTTTGTCGAGATCTCCGAATTACCGTCTTCTCCATGTGCATGTGGTCTACCGTCCATCATCCCTACTATAGTATCCTTTGCTCGCTCCGGTTCACTATCCTCTTCTATGATCTGCTGGGATTCAAACACGATCTCATCGATGGGCTGGTTAACAGACCCGTTACCCTGAGAATCGGATGCTAGCCGTTTACTTATACCTATGGATGTCCTTAATGTTCCCTCCATTTCTCCTCCCCCGGGCACGTCCCCGGGGTCCGTCATAATTACTTAGCACTTAGAAGAAGTCATCTCGGCCTTTGTAGTCAAGATTCTTCCCCAACCAGCGCCGGGTTGGGAGGGCTATTCAGCAAAATCAGGACTGACCGTAGATGATTTTTTTCCAGCGAAGTAGCTATAGCCAGTACGTATATGGTAAGGACAAAAACTGTACAATCCCTGGGGCACGCGGATGTAAACCCAGGACCAAACATTGCCCAAAGTGCTAGCGGTACCCAAAAGAAGTTTGGACGAATTCAACTTAAACTCGGCAAGAAGAAAGCTTGAAAAAAACGAACAGCAAAGCAAAGTTTTAATTGAAAATAAATTGCGAAGCCAGGTGATCCCGTTGATGTTATGCTCGCCAAGGGTGGAGATTGCCAATTATCTAGGCTGTGAAAACTAAACTCAAACTCTGTGTCTCACCTAGTGACTTACAGATGTAAAGTGGACAAGATACGTTGTTAGAACGATGCGAGGCTTTAATGAAAAGAGCGAGAAATTTTTAAATAATTGGTATGTTAAGCAAGACAGGATGGGATTCATTGGGAGGAAGTATTTGCTAGAACGCATTATCAGTGGAATCCTTAGCACCAAAAAAGCTCTCGCGTTCGCGGCACGGGTTTGCTCTTGATTGGCGTACTCTTGATCGAGCTACTCACCAGTCTACCTCCATTCTATACGAACGACTAGAAACAGTTATTCCACAATATATTGCGTGGTAATCTCGTGATCCCAGGGTATTTTTCGCCGAACGCTTGCGATCTGATCCAGCCATTACTACACCGAGATACGAAGCAACGATTTGGCTCAGGCTCAACTGGGGACCGAGAAAGAGAAATTTTCGACCATAACATGAATGTTATTTATTGCAAGTACTCCTTCACTGATATGATGTTATCGTCTTGTAGATGATGGATCTTATGTCGCGCCAAGGAACGTACGTGGGTCGTATAAAGATCCCGCCGCATGATCCCTATCCTTTACATGGTAAACTCTAATATGAGTAAACTTTTAAGTGTTAGGAGTGAAGTTGATGATTATAATACTCTGACTGCTAGACGGAGACGTTATTAGGTTTGAACAGAGCGTTTGCATGTATATTTTAAAAGGGGGTTAGCTCCAACGGCAACAGCTTTCCCGTAAAGAAATCATGGGGATACAAATTACGTTTCCCACACGTACGTATCAGCGCAATCGTTCCGAAAAGAAGCCCGAGCAAAACAAAAGCCTCGTCGACAATGACAAAACTTGTGAATACGGTTTGTTATGGCTCGCTTAAAAAGAAAAAAATAGTCAAGTTTGTGACGGGTGTATTAGGGCGGGACGATAAAGGCCGACAGATATCATACCTACACACGATTGAACCTAGATAATAATCGTATTTCTGGTATTAACAAGGAGTTGCAGACACGCTAGTGGAAAATATTCAGGCCAAATAGGAGCTAATGTAAGCTACGCGCTTAAATTTGGAGAGCTCGGTTGTGTATCCGTCTGATGATATATGCAAACAGCTTCATCGTAACGCATTCGTCACCACTATGGCTCTTTTGAAGCAGAATTTGTGCGTTATAGAATTTGAGGAGTACTTAGAAGTTTTTACCAATATTTTTCAGCAGCGCAACGACAATATATATCGCGCCGATGAACGAAATCTCCAACAAGCAATCGATGTTGTCCGGTCGGATCCAGACAATCCGCAATTTATTGATGTAGACTTAACTAAGGAGGATATTGGCTCTGCTTGTCCTCCAACAGCAAACAACCGTGAGGGCGTGGTAATCGCTAAGCGATGAAGGAAATAAATTAAATAGGGCTGTCCATGACAGTCCATTCCATGGCCGCTCCGAATCAGCTGGAACAATCGGATAATCGGGCTTAGACCCCGTAGAGAATATCTACCACAACAATCCTGTTTACCGAACGTCTCACTATTCATCCAGTAATGAGTGTAACGTAATGTTTGAGTCGAGGTCAACAGGCAGCTTATTCACGTACCGCCCGCAGCAAATCCGCTACCATAAGCGTACCAACTGGATTAGTGGTCGCTGTTTTCTTGTCGATACCGTGAAGCGATATTTGAGCGGAACAATAATCCGGATGGCTCCAATCGACTCAAAAGGCGATAGAGATAGATAGATAGATAGATAGATAGATAGATAGATAGATAGATAGATAGATAGATAGATAGATTGATAGATAGATAGATAGATAGATAGATAGATAGATAGATAGATAGATAGATAGATAGATAGATAGATAGATAGATAGATAGATAGATAGATAGATAGATAGATAGATAGATAGATAGATAGATAGATAGATAGATAGATAGATAGATAGATAGATAGATAGATAGATAGATAGATAGATAGACAGATAGACAGATATCTGTTCAAAACACTTGTACCTGTATTAATTAGAGTTATTAACCAGCACGCATATCCTCCATGTGCTTAACTTTTTCCACCATTATGCACTGTGAATTTCCTGACTTACGACGATCGCCGGAGTAATTCTCGCCACCGCAAAATATGCAGCTTCACGGAGAAGACTCAGTTTTTATGCCTTAATGCACTGACCATCATGAAAGCGAAGCCGACCGCGGCTTACGGCAACATAACTCTCGATGGCACTTTTCAAAACGCTAAAGCAACCCTCAATTGGGTTGCACATAAGACTGTAGGGCGCGAAGCGTAGTATAACAAGTCGCCCGGTAGCGTCGACTTGCTTTCAACGAATCGATCGACAAGTATCTCTTCGCTTAGGTGTGAGCAGGTGCGTTGTTCAAGACTAGCACTATCTTCTTGCCACGGTAGATTGCTTGACTGTCGACCCAAAGTGTAGCACTGACAAACGTGTCAAGCAAGCAGCATGCATTCATGTTCATCTCTATTTTCCCCACCACAAAATTCACCTCCATTACGCCGACGCCGCTCGCCTCATCGCACTTGATGTGTAGATTCGTCCCTTGCGAGATTGGCACAGAGGTCGTTGCACGCTCACCCTCTTTTGCGCACCCGACTGTGCATGAAATATACACATTGAAATTAGTCTCATCGTAGTGAACAATCCCATTACCCTCTGCCCGGTACGCTTCCAGCTTTAATGCGAACTCGCGGCGCTCAATCTTGTTCGCAATGCTGTTTATTGTTTTCCGCTCCAATCGGAGCTTTTTCATCGTGTAGTCAAATGATGACTGATCGTAGACAAGCTGAGCTCCATACCGTGTTCGCTGAAAATAAGCACGCGCATGTTTGCGAGCGTAATCCTTGGATTGTGCTCAATATCAACCTCGAGCGAGATCATGATCTCGGGCGTCATCTTAACGCACTTTCCGCGTAGACATATAATATGCTCTCTTTCGTCAATTGACTATTGACATCACGTATTGCGTCGGCAGCCAGTTGCATAAAGTACTGCTTTCCAGGATTTCGGAGGGCTCCAGACCAAGCTCCTAATGATACGTTTCTAATCTGGAACGTTTCCTCGTATATTACTGTTAATTTAAGTAATTTTCCACTAACACTAAATACTGCAAAGAGTGTACATCTTTTCCCGCAGGATTTTCAGGTTTCCCATAGCAAAGTTGGATTTTCAGTTTTGGAAAAATGAGACATACAAATCAAATTCGATTTTCTTCCTACTTAGGAGGAGACATTTCTGTGCACAACATTATTAGACGCGCCAAAAAATCCAAAATGCCTACGGCGCAACAAAAAAATCACAGACTATTGCCGCGGAGCGTCGGGGAGCCCTCGAGGCGTTCGCCCGTGGTGACAACTCGCTCTCTATCGTACCCGTGAACGGTATTACGCGCAGCCCCGCGTACGGCCTTGTTAAAACTCGCCAGATTGAGGACAAAAAGCGAAGCGGCGCCCAAAAAGCGGTGATTCGTTGCGACCTGGCTACGGTGAAAGGAGTTGGATTGTCACGCAGCTTTTCGAAGTGCTCAGAAAATTGTTGCAAAACAGCGATGGCACTTTGAAGGCTAGGAAGTCGATACGTAGGTATGAGCTTACAGTTCAAGTAGTTGTAACACTACTTTTCCGCACCAAATATAGTGTGACTAGCAATAAAAGTGAAGGCAGTCTTTTGGCCCTGAGAAATAGTGTGGGTAACAAAAATACTGTAAGGAGTATACAGTACAGTTAAACGTCGGCATATATCGCAGAAGCTCAGCAAACGCTACGGCTGTTTGGGATGTCAGTTAAATGCACCTGCGCATAAGCAAGTCAGTTTTTCCTGCAAGTTACGAGCCCAGGGAAATCCTAGCCTGAAGTCACAACGTTTTAGGTTTAAGTTTTCTCGCTTTTAAGTTCAAAATTTCACTTTTTGGTATGCGTGGAAGTCGCCCCGGCTGTACGGGGTATACTGAATTTGATTTTTGTGTATTGTTGCTTCGCTTCTCGCAGTGAAGATAGGTAACTTCTGTGGCGAATGGTACCGTCATAATGTCAACGGCTAATGAGACACGTATGGCAGAGGCCATACTCAACTACATGAAGAAGATGGACGAGTGACTAGAAAAGGTCCAGAGAGAAGCGTAGCAGGTCTCTGAATTGTGCAACTTGCAGTTTTCAGGTTGCAAGAGAAGTATTGTCTCGACTTCGACACCCCGATGTCGGCGCGTCGGGGTACTCAAACATGATTGCAAGTTTGAGAGCGTTATCGTTTGGAACGATGATGCGACGTTCATCGCGTTCGTATGTGTTATACAGCCAGTCCCGTCTCGTAATCGGGTCGTCGTGATAGCGAATACGCTACTACGCTCAACTTTCCCGGTTTGTCTTCAACCGCTAAGTTGTACTCGGCAAAGAACGACAGCCATTTATACTTTCATTGCGAGATATGTGGCGCGTTTACGGCCGTGCGTAAAGATACATGATCCATATAAGCCATGAACGGTATATCCCAAAGAGATAGATCCGAAATATAACAGTGCATAATTTATGGGAAGGCGTTCCATGTCATGCACATATTAATTGTGCTCAGCCGAACCCAGCTGACACGATTGATTAAATATAACGCGGTCAAGAGCATCATGATCAGGATGCATCAAAGCACAACCGATGGCAAATTTGCTCGCGCCGCAAACGATGTGGAATAGACGTTTGTTATCGCTGTTGCTAGCCTTGTGCTTGAGTTAAGCTTCACTTGACTTAATCAAAAGCATCCTGGAATTGGATATTCCATTATCGTCTGCATTTTTTTCTGAAGTAGTTGCGAAAGAGGCCCTACCAACCCTGCATTACTATATAAGTATTTATGCCGATAGGTTACCAAGTAGATGTTCTTTATACACTTTTCCCATCGCTCACATTTCCTATCGCTCTTCCGCGTTGACCCTTACTATGGGTGGACAAGTCATCGAAATAACTCGGTGCGAATTCACGCACCGGATGCAATAGATGTGTACACATCTGCTGAATGTAGCAGACGTTCTTTTGTTCTTGTGGCATAACTAGTCAATTCGGAAACATATGATTACAGCCATGAAAAGGTCATCCTTCTCACGCAAGGAAATTGGTAAAATCACCACTCTAATCGATAGCGCAGAAGACGGTGCTCCCGCTCATGTCATCTTTAATGACATCTTTACGTGGTATCGGCGTTTGCGCCGCTACCAGAGCTGCGTTCAGCTTGTTATCAGCGAGAACGAACCTCCAATCTCCTGTAGATTTGTTCACACAGAAGGTGGGGCCGGAGTGCAGCAAAGTTGACTCGTGCACGTGTCCAGCTGTTCGACAGCAGGCTTCAAGGACTCGTCCATATCTTCGGATAGGTCACACGATAACGGACATTGCCGAAGACACATTACTTCGTACCTGGTACGAGGTCGAGTCTCTGTCTTTAGTGAGATCGCGTGACTCTTCTTCTCGGAATGCGTCAACGTATTCCCAAAAAACATTATAATATGGGGTTTGCTTTGAGCGACCTCCCGCTTTGCGCTTCAAAGCGCTGAGCTTTGTTTTGGTCACTCGCTCCCCATGTCACGTGCCTGCAATGTGAATTTAATTTCGTAAATATCCACAACCTCATCTGCTACTACGATGATATAGATATGTTCGATATTAGCATTGCGCAAGTGTTTTGTGAACTTCTTTTTGTTTATAGCGGGAAGAGCGACCAGATCCGAATCCATCTTAGGAGGGTTGTCAAGTGTATCAAGCTCGTTAGCGCAAAGTGCCGACGAGCTTCGTCCGTCATACTCCTGATAGAAGTACGCACCATAATCACGAGACTCCAAGTCTTAGTTGGCTATTGCCAGCGCGACCAGCAGATTGAAAGCACCGTTCCCGCGTTGGCGGCGTCGCCCGAGGGTATTGTATCTCATCCCTACTTTCAGTTGGTGTGACAACAGCACAGTATTGCGCGACCATTCGACTACCACCAGGGGAAGGCAGTTCCAGTAGGCCGATTGTCTTGGACGAAGGGGACACGGCAGGAGAAAACGACGCGCAGGAAGGCCCAGACGGAGGTGGAAGCCTGATGGAGGGAAATGAGAAGGAGACCGTCGAGGAAACGGCAGACGGATCGGAACCGAAAGGGGCAGATTCAAGCAGAAATGTGACAAATGCGGAGTCAGTTTCCAAGAGGAAACCGGTTGAACCAAATCAGTTGGAAAAACCGGTTTTACCGAACCAGAAATCAGCGGAATTAGTGCAATCAGAACCTGAGGAAGGGGCAATAATTCCGTTGAAACCGGTATTACCGGTTTCACAATCACAAGTCAGGTACAAAAACTTGACTTTTAAACAAAAGAAGCACGGTGAAGGATCAGAGGCAGCTGCCAGCCTGATGCAAAGTGTGGCACCAGCGGATGCGCAAGTGCCACACAGTCTGGCAGAAGCACTGCATATCGCATTAAAGGAGGCGTCGACAAAGCGACCACGGGCACAGGCATGGATTGATTTAGTTCGTGATCTGTTTGCAGTCATTTACGTACGAGTGCGTGGACCCGCGGCAAGACTCTCCGAGGCAGCAAAACGTTTTCCCACTCTAAAGGATTCGGAAGCAGAGCGTTTAATCGACTATTTCGAGATAGTAGTGGTAGACGGCGGCAAAGGTTGGATGGAATGGCGACAGCAAGTGGTAGGGGCGGCAGTACAAGCACAAAAGTCGTCGTTATCATTCGAAGGAATTATCTGGAAAAGTATAGGCCAAGAAAGAGTAAAGAAGGCGGGTTTTCAACCGGCCCCACTTCAAGGGTGGGTAAATAAGGTAGTCGGAAGGACACAGGAAACTTCGGAGGATAAACTTATTAAGAAGACCTTCTTATTCAAGACAACGATGTATAAACCGGAGGAGATTGTTCGTTTACGTGGAGTATGCGAAAAAGACTATGGAAAGTATGCACCGATGATGATACGAGAGGGAACTGACGATGAATGGCGTATTTTGCAAGGGCTGGTGGAAGGAACGATCGTAGCCAAGCAAATGCCGCAATTTGTGAAGCGCATAATGAAAATTGATGAACAAGTTCGATTGGTACAGACGATAAGAGCCCAAGTTGAAGGATGTTTAGTGATGGATCTGAGTGGTGAGAGTCAGATTAAAGAAGCATTCATGAGCACGAAATGTTTACAAGAAAGTATTGCCACGGCGGCTGTAACAAGAGGAACAGGTGGTATGGAGGTATGGAAGATGGTAGCACAAGTGAAGAGTATAAGTTATGACGGAGCGAAGCATGCGCTCTACTTTCACTTTTTTACGAGGGAAATAGCAGCTAAGTTCGCAGGAATGAAAGTACCGTTCCAAAGGTTTGAGCACACGCTCAGGAACATACATCAGGAACACGGGAAAACAAAGAAAACGGCATGGGAAGCTCAGGTAGATAGCAATGGTGAAAGATATGATTACACGGGATTCTATTCGTGTGTTCTGAAGAATGTTTCGAGATCAGTTGGTCTACTGAAACTTTCGGGATATTTGAGGAAGATCCTAGGAGTTGACTTTCAACTTGATGATTTGGATAAAGGCGGTCCATATTCGGATACGTCAACTTTATGGGAGCTTACTGTCGAGTCGGATGCATGCCCATCGGTATTAAGAGGAATTAACCGCATTTACTGGGGGCATACAATGCTAGTAGTTGAGCACCCGGCAATGAGAGGCAAACGACAATGCCTTCGATGCGGGGAGGCTGGTCACCCGATGAGAAAATGTGCGGCTCCATTAGAGGATCTGTTGAAAACAAATTGTTTACAAGTGAGTGTAGACGATTTCAAGAAATTAACACCAACTGTGTCGACTTTTCGAAGTATGGAGGAGTTACGCGATCAAGTGGAAGCAGTTAGGCTCCGTCAAGACGAGGAAAAGAAGCAAGAAAGGAAGCAGGAAGACGAGACGGAGGAAGTAAACACGGAGAAGGTTCAACGAACTAAAAAGACATTGCCTGAAGAATCAGCACCACCTAAGGAGATCAAAACGGCGAAAAAGGAACAAAACACAGGAGTGAACCCAAATAAATCGAGTTCTGCGTCATCTGAATGGGTTACTGTCAAACCTAAGAAGAAAAGACGAGAATCTCGTCCGCAACATTCGGATGACGAACGGGTGCAGACGTCAAGACGTGAAGCCTACAAGTCAAGTTTAAAAGCGAATCTTGAACAGATGAAGCTACAGGAAAACACTAAAAGTGGGCGGGGTACAAACGGTAACCTTGAAGGCAAAGATCGAAGTGGAAGACAACGTAACCCAGCAAGTGGCCGAAAGTGCCCAGACCGAGGGTTCATCCTCTTCAGACGAGCCGAGAAAGAAAAAGAAACCTCGACACAAGAAAAAGATGAATATTCTCAAGAAAAAGGCGAGCACTTTACTTATGATGGAAGGACAAGTCAAGAATTCTTTAGTGAATATGCTAACGCAAGTGGAAGAAGAAAGTGGTCGGATAACAGCAGCAACCCCTAAAGAGGTAACAGAGGGGGGAGGACCGGAGCTGAAAACGATTCAAGATGTCTTACACTGGTTAAATTTCCGTTCCATCCCGACACCGGCAACCGGAAATTGTCAGATTTACGCAGTCTGTCAGGGTTTGACATGCTCCGATCAGTTACTGGAGAACAAAGGATTACTAGCAGAAATGACAAAGCTGTTGAAACATGGGTGTCTGGTGAGGGCTTTATTAGATTTCGACATAAAGTTTCCACCAGGGGTGCGGAAAGAAACGTTGAAAGAATTATTGAGGGGTACTGATTCGACGTCCCCAAAAGAAACCAAGAGACTATTTCAAGAGTATTTACTGGAATTTGCAGACAGCAGTTCCCAACTGGAGGTTAATATTGCACCAGATACTTGGGGAAGTAACGATACGCTTTTAACCATGAGTACGGTTCTGCAGCGGGACATTTATGTCATAAGTCATCCGCCAGGTTTCAAGGTGCCAGGAGCTCAATTTTACACACCTGAAACAAGAACGGCGCAGGGCAAAAGCTATCAAACAAGTGGCGAGTATTCGATGAGTATCGTGGATTTCTATACCAAAATGGCGGTATTTTTACGAAAAAATACGACAAAACAACACGAAAAATTGCCAATAATATTACGTTACGGTGGCCAGCACTATTCAGCGATCTTATTGGGAACGAGAGAATGGGAAGCAGAAGATGTGAAGATGAGCGACAGCAGTGACGAGGACGACTATGAAGACATTAAAGCTGACGAAGTACACAAGGAAGTAAATGAGGACACAGAGCCAAGTATCTCCTCTGAACTTACAACAAGAAGCGAGGATTCCTTATCAAACAATGGTCGCCAGTCGCCCTGGGACCCAGAGGAATGGGAA
>MIQA02010204.1:10966-30328 GCA_001887855.2 Sclerospora graminicola | reverse complement strand
GATCATGACGAGATCACGAGCCAGATCAACACCTAACAGGTCATTCTCTCGAGAAAGCCTAACAGAAGAAATAGTACAGGAGATGCGGATCGAAAGAATTCTCAAGGCACAAGACGAAGAAAAATGGATCGTTGATTTGAAGGCGTTTCTGAATGGAGATCTGGAGAAGTTGAGCCAGGGTGAAGCAAAAGATTATGCTAAGATCGCGTCCAACTATGAGATCGACGAAAACGATTTATTGTTTTACTATGTTCAAGCTGATCAGGCCGATGCAGATCTGGACCGATCAGCAAGACTCGTGATCCGGGAGACTTTACAAACTGATATCTTACATCATTATCACGTCAGTTTAGAGGGTAGTCACCAGGGCGTAGGTCGGACGTACCACAGGGCTCGCAAACATTATCACGAGTAGGTCTAATATTCTATCCCAGTCGCTATTAAGATTCAACGCCTAAAGCTAGCCTGTCAGTGGCAAATTGCAGCGAGAGATAGCTATCAGCAGGCGTGGTTGGATTTGGCAGGAATAGGAGCAGATATTCGTTCGGGTCAGTTACTAACACCTGTGAAAGGTTATAAAGTTGCAAAGCAGGCACAATCGTGGAGCCAGGAGCGACACAAACAGTAGCGAGAGCAGTGAAGGAATGGCTTGGGCCAAGACAGGGCGATCTGGAGAAATTAGAAGGATATACCCGGGAGGAGTTACCGCGGGTAATCACTTCAATGGAATCGCGATTAGAGATGAAAGGGTTGGGTTTAAAACCCAAGGACGAGTTTACGATACATGTAGACATTGACAGCTGCCAATATCATGACATACTTCCCACATCAACTATTCCCTTTTGGGGGACATATGGTTGGGATTCAAACCCATGGATACGAGAGGAGAAGGCACCTACGTTATCTTCCAAGAAATATTATCGTATTCCGCCGGTATCTATCCGTGATTCAAGAATACTACGACTAACGAAGAATACTTTTATGTGGTAGGTGCAAGGAGTAGATGGGAATTCCCATACCTAAGCAAAAATAGGTCGCTGGTTATGCTCTATGATTATGGCGTCCCCATGACTAGAGATCGGTCATTACATAGGAGAACGACCTCCTATTCGTTTCTGCAGTGGACCAACATGTTTGGAGATGCCTACGCGGGATGTTGTAGCACCAGGCAGAGTCAGAGGATACGGTCGGAGAACAGAGGACAGTGTATATTTGGAACAGAAAGCAGGTGGGATTATATGGGAAATTGTTTCCAGTGACTTAGCGATTAACGATGAGAATGAAAAGGTTGTGAGGAAGTTAGTAGTTTTTCATCCGCACCCAGATATCCATCTTATCGGCTGGCTAATGGAGGACAACACACCAATAAGGAGGCTATGGTCGAAATTCCGTCGTTCATTACGGAAGATGTACTTCCATGGGGTGGCGCCTCAACTGAAACCTATTTTAGCGAAATGAAAAAATCGAGGCAGCTCAAGTCGCGGGTGGAATGACATACAAGATGTTGAACCCAATCAGGTACGGGATCATAATAACTTGTTGACTAACAATCAAGTTTGGGTGCAATATCGGGCAATTACTACGCAATTGAACACCTTCTATGCCCGGAGCCAGGCAGACAGGAGATGTGCTTTAGATACGGGATGTACGAGTCTACGCACTGACACATGTCATATCCTGTGGGAGTGCCCGAGAGCCCAAGCTTTCTGGAGAAGAGTATTGCAACACTGGCGAGGAAAGACGATCACGGATTCACGCTTAGATGATTTTCAAACCACAATAGTGACTAGGTGTGCCCCACCGGTTGGTCTTGGGGTAAAGAAGGCGATGATGAAGCAGTATGGATGGTACGATGTAGCCTATACGGAGGCTATTCATCGGTTATGGAAAGGAATATGTGGAATTGGGATGGCGTGGCTATGGCAATTGCGCAATCAAACAATTTTCCAAGGGATAGTGAAAGAGGCGTATGAACATCTGGAATTTGTATGGAATCAAGTTCGAGCTCAAGTTGAAGCAGTAGCAGAGTACGAATCCAACGTTTATGCGTTGCGAGAAGAGGGGATCCGACTGAAATTCAGTTCACAGTGCATTTTCACCCATTCACCAGCACCGGACCCAGGCTATAGTAACACATCCCACGATCACAGTTACCTGTCCAGAGCAGATAACCTATCCGTTAAGCCTGAGCCTAGACTGCATTCTAGATTAGACATGTTTATAGTAGATAATAGTTAAGACTAATTAGACTACATTTTTCTACTACTACTAATAAGTTTTCTATGGATCCAAGCAAGGACCCAACTAGAAACAGTGACGACATCTGAACGGAGAAGCGTTGCCTCACGAGAAGTGGGAACGAAACTGCAGATTTGCATCCAGTGCGTATTTAACACCCTACCAGCACCGCTCCAGCAAGCGAGTCGATGTTTGATGTCTGCAACCAACCGTCCTACCAAAGAACCTGGACCGATTTTATTCTCCAGGATACGATCTTACATAGTAGCTAATAGTCAAACCCAACTAATTGACTACATTTATTATAATTACAAGTGGTCGCCGCCCGCTACGTGAGCGGTGGTTTTAATATTGATTTGATGCAAATGGTGTTGGTTTTGGGTCCACACTGGGTTTTTATTTTTGGGAGACATTATCCCCACCGGAGTTTTAATTATCCCCACCGGAGTTTTTATTATCCCACCGGAGTTTTTGTTATAATATCTCCCTTGAAAGACTACAAATACAGTAGTGTGGACCACAATTTAATATTTGTCCCTGCACTCTGAATCGTTGATGCAAAACATAAGGCTGCTTTTTAGACCCCCCTGCATTGATTGACTCTTAGTATACTAGTGAAGCTGCTACACATATGATACATGCTCGTCAAATTTCTGTCTTTGTTTTTTTAACGGCTTCGTTTCCCACCCTTTCAGAATTTGTCGTTACCTACTGATGAGAAGATGGTAGATACATTCCTCTTTAAAGGCTTCACGATGGTAAAGTCTTTTAAACTCGTTGACACGCGGCTTCTTTTTTGACAACATCAGTTACACGTCTATGTCTGGAGGAGCAGAGGCGATTCTATCATTAATGGAGGAGCCAACAACAATTTAGCCTCTGGAAGCAGGAAAGTTACAGCAACAAGAAGGTTATGCGCACACTATCGTTGCAGTAGTAATAGCTATTCACGTCGTAGACATCTGCGTGCAGTCGCTAGTTCATCATTCAGCATTCGAATGCTACTGATAAAGAGCCTCGCTTTTGTGATCGCAATTACAGAAATCAGAAATTAAATAACTCCGGTGGGGATAATGTCTCCCTTATTTTTTGGGTAAGATATGCAAGTATGTACTGAAATAGAACATCTAGAACACCCCGCCCCAATGAAAAAGAGGGTCTGTAATCACTTTCCTGCGCTCTCATTGGCCAGCGACTGGGTCCGCAGCATTTGATTGGCTGAGAGGGGCACCCAAGGCAAAGGAGGGGTTTAATTGTATAGATTAAATACCTTTGGGGTGCACTGAATAAAAACGTGTTCACTGTGTACACTTGGTGTTGATTCAATTTAATTTGGCGTCGTTTCTGGTGTCTACTCAAACGGTCTGGTTCGACTTTACAGTGTAGTTGATCAGCATTTGGATGTATCACCTCTAGCTCGCCCTATTTGGTGCTCTGTTCGCACTTAGATCGGCGAGAACGTGAAAGCATTGCAATTTTGTCTTTCCCTGCAAGTCACTGAGGAAACAACTTGCTTATCAAGTCACGATTTATTTCGAAGAGCTTGTTCTTGTCTTCGAGAAGCACGGCATTTTCCTGCTGGAGTGCCTTTCGTACACCCTGCAACGTGTCAACCTCGCGTTGTTTGCTGTCGAGTAGTTGCTTCAATGTCTCATTCTCCTCTGCGATGAGCTTAAGCTGCGCTTGAAGGCGGTTGGTTACCAAACTGTTTCCAAGCAAGTAGTTGTGCAACGACGCCAAATTCTCGTTTTGATCATCTGTATGTTCTTGCTTTGCATCCACTTCTTTTCCTTCGCCACATGCTGTTTGAGATTTTTTTATGTGTAAGAGAATGTTGACTGGATCAGCAAACGAGTTCGAAAACACAGGGCTCTGGTCTGGATTTAATTTGGCTCGAGCGGCTGATGTAATGGCTGTCGACTCGGCCAAGAGCGCTGGACAATTTTCTGCTGCAGCTAGAGCGATGCTCTGAGGCCCTTTCGGTGTCGGATAACCAAGATAACCATTGTATTTATACTGCTGCTGTTGCAACACTGGCTGTTTTTGCAGCCCCGGCCCATTAGCATGTTGTTTCTGAATAAGGCGGCTGCGCACAATGTTTAGGGTAGGTAATGTTGTGGAAGTTGGCGCAGCTTTAGAACCGTATTCACTGTCGGAGCTGCTGCAAAACAAAGTATTATTGTTGTCAGCAGGCACCACTGGTAATGACATAAACGCTGATGTACTCATCGGTGGCAAAACTGACGATCTCATGCGTGAACTAATCCTTTGGCTCGGTGGTGATAATGGAGCATATGCTGTCGCGCTCGATGGGTAATTCTTCTTCAGTTTCTTTGCTTTTTTCTTGCACTCAGTGGCTGCCACAGGCGAAATGACATTATTCAACTCTGGGAAGTACTGGCGAGTCAACATATTTTGTGAAACACTTGAAGCTCCACTTGAAGATGCACCGTGCGGCGTCGTCATGACACTAATCGGCATATCGTTCATTGCAGGCTGAATGTAAACATCTGCCGTGTTCTTCATCTGAAAGTGCATGTCTGTACTTTGGACAGGAATTGTTGCGGTGTTGCTGTTTTGTACCTGAAACTTCCGCTTTTCGCAAGGAGATGCAATTTCAGGTGTAAACTGCACAGCAGTGGATTTGTGAAGACTGGAAGGCGCGTTGCCGGTACCGCCAGCAGGTGCTCGTCGTGGCGCTTTTTTGCGCTTAATAAGCAGTAGCAGCTTTGGTTGGTTTTTGCGAAAGAAAGGGTGGCTAAAAGTGCAAATATCCGTCTTTGATTTGGTCCATTTCCGGAAGCCAAAGTAATTGAGCTGCCGCTGGAAGCTATGGAAGTTGGTGTGGTTAAAGTACTTTGGCAGGACCTGTTCAGTGACAGTCAAGGGGTCCAATATCTGTAGTGCCAACCCATCATCCGACCAGCGAATGACGCGGGAGCTCTCCACCTCTAAAATTTCATAAAGCAATAGCAGGAACTTAGGCACTTCGGGTTTGGCACGCCTACTGCCTTCCTTGATTGTGACCATATCCCAGTCGTTCTGCTGCGGGGACACATCGTCTGAGTTCGCCAGTTGACTAGATTTACACTTGATGGTGATATCTGTCCGTTCACCTACCACGCTAGGCAAGGAATCCAAGAGCAATTCTTGCTTTATGTCACCGTCCATAGTTAAAGTCATTCCTCAACCACAATCGTTTGGTTCAATTTCCTTTGTCTGAATGTGATTTCCTTGGCAAATGCAAAATTGCGTCTTCCAGCACAGCAAAAAAAAGTCTTTCAGTCTGCTTTAATGAGGAATGGTCAACCGTGAACGATGTTCGGTTAAAATCTTCGGCTAAAATCTTCGGCAAAGATCGAGGCAACAACGCGAGAAACAACCACCTGCGCTTTAACTAGAACTTTACGTCAGCCTTCTAGGAGCGCGTAAGTTAGTCCAGAAATCTTTGGTTTAAGCAGTCGGGTGTAACCACACTCGGGTGTTTCGGCGAACCTTACTTAACAAGTGGGGAGGGGGCTACTCTTTTTTTATTCGATTCTGTTTTTCGCATGCTGCATTGCGGATTCAACGGGAGCATTTCCACGAATGTGGTTACAAATTATAAGCCAATCGCTATAGAGAATGTATGATCTAAAACATAGCATTGGTGGAGAATGCCTTCGGAGACTGTTCCTATCTTTTTCCTGAGAGACTTGTGTTCGAAAAATCAGTGACGCCGTTGATCAGTTGGATCATCATGTTTTCACACATTATTTTAGTTGACCTCCCAGTTACCATTTTCGTTACAGTTGCTCAAGATCTCTATTGAGCTTCTGAAGCTTGACATTGGTGAATGATGGCGGCATAGTTGAGATCAACAGAGCGCAGACATAGTTATCCGTTGCGGATGGATACCCTAGCAGTATGGGATTGAGGGAGATCGGAGGTTGGTGATTTAGTTTTGAGTGTTTACGACAAAATTTTAGCTACCTACGACAAATAGTGCAGGATTTTAGACGATAAGTTCGCACATCACCAATGAAGAGGCATAACGGAGAAAATTATGGAATGATAGAATGGCAATTTGAGGTTAGCTCTACAACAGTCAGGGGATGATGCAAACCGCTCATGTACAAGCTCGGAAGCCTGTACCAAAATACCAAAAGTACGTTGCCCTACGACGCGACATCGGGTAGCAGAGGTATCCATGATCTCAAATGGTCGATGCTGGAAGAATCTGTCGTAGCTATCATTGATGTGGATACAAAGCGCATAATGTTGAACATTAGCTTTGGCTTTCGTCATTAAGTTTCTTAGCCAAATATATTAAATCACCACGTTATGTGTTCCCGCTACCTATAAACCCACTGTTAAAATGTGAAGTATTACGGTTACCACTAAATTGTCTCTTATTATTTGTTAAGTCAAAGACCAACTAATGAAGTGACTCGCAGGCTAATGAGAAGTGAACGCATCCACCTGATTGGTGGAAATGTTGGTCCTAGCCAGCTACCCGGACCGGCCATCATGGGACGTGGGCTGGTAGCTGCCGGGTGTATTCTCTAGCGGCAGAATGGTGCCAGACACGGAATCGAGCCAGGTGGGCGTGATCAAGGGACTTGTAACCGGGTTAGCCAGAGGTGGACCGGATGGCTGCCGACGGTGGATGACCGAGGGACGGAAGGTCTGAAGGATGTACGTGCATGAAGACGGCTGGGCCTTTGAGGAAGGCGGAGGGGACACCGGAGGTGGACCCTAAGCTGCTAAGGAAGAGTTGACGCCAGCGGCGAAGAGGGCCTAGATGGATGGCTATCAAGGTGTAGTTGTGACTCGTTAGCCTTGAACTTCGTGCTGTCGACGAAATTGTAATAGAGCATGCCAATTAGCAATTGGTGCTGAGCATATAAACCTATGGACGCTAACGTGAAATACTCATGATCTCCATGAGCAAACTCCACCTCGTTGCCCTTAGTAATAATACGACCCATCATTATCAGGATCTATTTGGTCAAGGTAATCGTTTATCATATCCAGTCCGTGTTCCAGTTGATGAAGGGAATTGATTGAGCTCTACGCACGCATCAGGAGCTCCCGTGTTAATCTTCTGGATCAAGTTAGCATAAATATCAAATTTCAAATTTCATTTTCGCCTGAAAATGGCGATGGAGCAGAGTTACGATGCTATCGTTTGAACTTACTTCGTCCCCCACCAATACCGCTATATGCTCACTGAAAAGATGAGCACATAACAAGGCGTTTGGCATTGAACCAATCATTGATGGTGAGCGATACTTAATGAGAGTGTTGCCTCCGAAATTTATTTTGCTTAATTGTCCCCATTCACGAGAGCTGTTTAGGATTGCGTTCCGTTGTTTCTGTCCATGAACAGCCAACATTCTTTACTCCCATTGAGCAAACCATAATACCGAAAGCTTATCCACACCTGAACGCTTTCCTCTATCGATCATGGCGCACCAGAATTGATCCCGCCACTCTGAGGTGAAGGAAATTAATGCATCCGATGCCAGACTATCCAGTAAATATGCCACTCCCTCAAACGATTTGCACATGTGTAAAAGTCGTGGTCTTTCGTGAAGTACTACTTTTTTTCACACCCCACACGGAGCATCAAATGCGGGAAATGGTAGCTTTGAGGCAGATTCCCAGTTAGATTCCATCCGTGCCCAAGCGATCAGCCATGAGTCCGCAATGATGGATTGTAATTATTATCTTCGGAGGACAACGTATCCTCCGATGAGTTTTTGACCGGGTGAGGCGTATTCTCCTCTGGATATTAAGGCCCCGGAGTGAGAG
Organism: Sclerospora graminicola; assembly: GCA_001887855.2. Lineage (NCBI taxonomy): Eukaryota > Oomycota > Peronosporomycetes > Peronosporales > Peronosporaceae > Sclerospora > Sclerospora graminicola. Next base: position 22,294 of record MIQA02010204.1, on the reverse strand, counting down.
ATGAGTCCCTCACACATTGCCGTTTGCCCGATATTGTGTACCATGGTCGTTATCCCGCTGTTCTTGGGAGGGAACAGATTCCGAATTTTCTGATTCCGGAGATCCTATCATTAGTATTTCCTTCCCAGCTGACCGGTCTCTCCAGACCTTATTAAACCACTAGTATAGAATCGGTTCAGCTATTTAATACCGTTGTATATACCACTCACGTTCCCTTTCAATTTTTAGGTCCGCTTGTAATACGACTCCTGGTCCGGAAGCGATAACTTGGTCACCGTTTCCGATAAGAAATGTAAGACGTCCAACATTCGAGAGTCATGCGTAAGTATGATTTGTTCAATTTCGAGTTTTAGGGCGTGGTGAATCGTGGGCCCCCTTAACCGTTGTAATAACTCGTCCAAATTCCCATCCCAAGTATTGGGGTCCCATGGGGACTGAGAGCTATAGGTGGATAATTGACTTGGGTGAGTAGATGAGGTTGCTGATTCCTCTTGTTCACCGTGATCCACCGGTTGACTATTCTCGGAATCTTGTATTTCAACATCGCCTCCACTTAACTGCCCATCAACTGGTGACTTCTCATCCTCAAAGTCTTCATCATTTTCACTCCTGAGACGGGACGACCACTCTTGCAAACTATTGATAATCGCCGTTTTTTGCCCTATAGTTTTCATCACATTAAAGTGTTGTTCCCACTCTAAGAAACATTGGCCCGAAATTTCCACCAGACCTTCTCGCTTCCCAGCTTCGACTACAGCTAGCCAGCATTGTTCCCTCCATGGTTTCGTCAATTCCACTAACACGCTAGAATGAACACTATCAAGTATATAATGTGAGCCTGGTGCATCTTTGATCAAAAGATGTAGTAAACGGTTAGCTTCCAAGTGAGCTGCCTTAATCCATAGAGTCTTCGTCGAATTAACTAATGGAATGGGAATACCGGGTTTTTCCTCTCAATGGACTAATATCTTCTGACAGGCCACCTTAAAATCATCTAACGAGATGGTCTCCATGTTCGATTCTTTTTCTTATGTCATCAATTCATCAAACAATTCCCGTTGTACCGGTACAATTTCCATCGATTCGGCACTCTCGTAAGGTCCTGTCCGACGGCAAATCTTTTAGACGTAGGGCTATCCCCCCCTCCGGAATCTTGAGTGTCCTGAGAAATTCCAGATTGTTCCGAATCCTTGTATTTCGACCCTGATGCATCAGAGATCTGTAATATCTCCTGTTCTGGTTGATTATCCATCCACACTTTGTAATACCACTGCTTCAGAATAGGTTCTGAAATTTGATATTTCTGTAAAACCCTAGTGCTCGTTGCTGGGTCAGATAGATTAGCTTGCATTAAACTCTCTTGTTCCGGCAAAGATAAGTTGCTCACTGTATCGGCAAGAAAATGTAAGAGTTCACACATTCTCGGGTCTTTTGTCATAGTTATCTCAGTTATCTCGCACTTTAATCCATGAAGAATGGTAGGTCCATTCAAGCGTTGTAACAGGTCATCGAAATTTCCATCCCAATCATCAGGGTCTCATGGTGATTGATTACTGTAATTAGTAAGCGTGCCATCATCACTTACGACCAACTCTTGTGAGGATGCATTCGAATCTGATCCCCGGTTTTGAATGTGCTCCGCACTCTCCTCTTAATCGTAATAGTCTTCGTCTTCACTACTCATCCATATCAATATTCTCCGATGGAAGGCAACGTTCCCCACTTAATTGCTAAATAATGTTGCCCACTGTATTCCAAAATGATCGGCCTTTTTCCATCGTAATACTCTGTCTCACCGACCTTTAAAAATGTTCGTATTCTTTCGTAAAACACACTCACTGTGATTGGATTTTCCCGCTCATCGGATAAGTTTTAGCACGTAATGTCCTAGTTTTGGGTGTGAAGTATAGCAACCGTGGTACTTTAGCTCCAGGCGGCTGACTGATCACATAGATGTCCCGTTGTAGCAACGTGCTCATGGACATCAGTGTGTCATTACTCCCCCAAGTTGAACGTGGAATTTTGTCCGTAATCGTGGAACTGCTTTCCGCGAACTCCAATAAATATTTCTGAAAAAGCCGCTTGGATCCTTTGGCGATATTCGTGAATAACCACGACCTAGTTCAATTAGCGTTGATTTTCTCGCCCCTGGAGAAAACTTTTCATCAAAGTCCATAAGCGCATTCCCTAAGCAACCTTCCTTGAGTTGTTTCGGCATCGTTTCCAATAAATCCACATTATCCTTCAATTTCTCTGAACAAGTTAGTGCCTGACACACAGCATAGATTTGGCAATCGCCCGTAGCTGATGTCGGCGTCGGCTTAAGGCCCAAAAATTGAACTACCTTGGGAATAGGCGTTAACTCGTGTTGTGACACATCACTGCTATCCATAGGTTCGAATACTCGGACTGGTCCTTCTTCCCGTTCCACTTGATCCAAACAGACACAATGTACATTTTGACCTTCCCTTCCAGCATGAACAGGGCACTAGCCTTCTTCTGGAAGATCAAAGCCTGCTACTCCCGCTCCTTTTTCTTTACCGGTGGGTCCTTTTCTTGTTAGAGACCAGTTGTCGTTTCTCCTTGACGTCCGTGAACGTTGTATTCCTTTGGGTTCCACTCGATCGTTGATCTGCGCTGTCCCTTGATTTGCGGAGATAGTTTTTTTTAACTGGAAACCACTATTGGGGCTGGTGCCTTTTCCTCCTCGTCCGCTACGATAGACTGGCTGACAGTTTCTCTTCTTTTCTTCTTTGTTACTGTTATTCATTCGGAGGATGCCTGCTGTCGCTGTGGCATTGGTTGGGTTGTGGTCGTCGTCCACATCATCTCCTTCGTTGATCTCGCCTCCGACTCTTTATACGGAGTCACACACGGCACCAGCCTTGGGCACCCTTCTTCACTTTCCTGCATACCCTTTTCCCCCTGCTGAGGTTCCGATCCGGTGACAGACAATTGATTTTACCGCACTGTGCCCTGAACTCATCCATGCTGCGAAACGTAGTGACTGGAGATGCATATTGCTTAGCTCCTCTAATTTGACTTCAATGCAGTTCTTCTTTAATAATTCTGCCGACGGTGTAACACATTTTCTCATAGGATGGCCGATGTCTCCACATCGAAGACATTGCTTCCTTCCGCGCATCGATGGGTGCTCAACAACCAGCATCGTATGGGCCCAATAGATACGTCTGGTATCTAGTAATGCTGTTGGACACGCATCCGACTCCACTATCAATTCCCAAAGTGTTGATGTATCCGAGAAATTTTTATCAAGATCGTCAAGTTGAAACTCCATACCGAGAATCTTTCTCAAAAAAACAGATAGTTTTAGAAGATCCACAGACCGTGTGATATTTTTTAAAACAGACGAGTAATACCCTTTGTGTTCAAATCTTTCTTCATTACTGTCAACTTGGGACTCCCTCGCCGATCCACGAACCGTTGACACGTCTTGATGTAAGTTTCGTAAAGAGTAGTTATACCTACGAAATGGTACCTTGATTCCCACAAACTTCTTCGCCATGTCACGTGTAAAGAAATGAAAGTAGAGAGCATGATTTCTACTGTCATAGCTGATGTTTTTAATATGTGCTATCATTCTCCATAAAGCCACGCTACCCGATCTCCTCGCCGACGCAGTCGTTGCTATACTTTCCTGGATACTTTTGGTGCTCAAAAATGCTTACCTAATTGGACTCTCACCCCTTAAATCCATTACAAGGCATCCTTCAACTTGGGCCCGAATCGTATGCACAAGACAAACTTGTTCGTCAATCTTCATGATCCTCTTAAGAAACTGGGGTAATTGCTTCGCAATTATTGCTCCTTCAACTAAGCCTTGAACAATACGCCACTCGTCCACACTTCCTTCTCGTACCATCATTGGCACGAATTTTCCATAGTTTTTTTCACAGACGGCTCTAAAACGAAGAATTTCATCCGGCGTATACACCTCTGTCTTGAACAAGAAGGTCTTCTTCAACAATTTATCTTCTGTCTTGGAAGAAACTTGCCCTGCCACCTTACTCACCCACCATTTCAGAGGTGTCGGTAGTAGCTCCTCCTTTTTTACCTTCTCCTGTCCAATGGCTTTCCATAGAATTCCTTCAAAGGATGAGCGTTGGGCAAGCAATGCTGAGCCTACCACCTGCTTTCTCCACACCTTCCAGTCCTTCTTTGCTTCCACGACAATCAGTTCGTAATAATCCAATAGTCTTTCCACTTCCGCTGCCTTCAATACCGGGAGACGTTTCGCCGCCTCCGACAATTTTATAAACGGGCCTCAGGTCTTGACATATATGGTCGTGAAAAGCTCCTGGGTCAAGCCAAGCCAGGCCTTTGCTCTTGGTTTCGTCTGAACTGCTTGACTAAGTGCGGTCTGAAGTACTTGTGCCAGATTCTTTGGCTCCTGTGAATCTACTGATCCCATCATGCTCAGCCATGATTCACTTGATTTACTGTTTTCTTCTACTGGATTCTTTGAATCAGATGTCAGTTTTATGTCACTGACACCATGTGAGTCTACTGATTTAACCGGTATCTCCGTAGAATGTTTCATGTTTTCATTAGGCCGCGCTATCGGTAATACCGGCTCAGTTACCGGTTCCGCTGGTACTTCCACTGACTCTGGATCCACTTCCGACTCCGGGCCCGATACGTCTGCCTCTGTCGTAGCTGGTGTTTCGAAAACAATTTCATCTTCAATAATCTTCTCCTCTTTATGGGACTCACTTACCCCGTCCTCCGCTGGGTTGTCTGGGTCGGTTTTCGGACCCGGGTCGTCCAAGGGTGTTCGGGTTTCCATTCTTTCAGGCATTTTAGTCCTAAACCCTATTCGTAATAACGATTAGGGGCTTATGTCGCAAATTTAGAACTATGGCGGAACAACTTGTGCTTTTGTTACTTGTATAAATAACATTGGGAGTTCGTATGTTTCCACCAAGCCACATCAACCCAGCTACGGTTGAGCAGGGATCCGAACTTAGCACTACTTGCAAAGGCGCAAAACCTAACACCCATGACTGCGACAGGCCCAGAGCCTGAACCACCAGACAAGGGTGGAACACTTCCTACGCCTCTACCTACCGAGAGGGAGGCGCCGACACTATCGGAGCCGCCGGATAGTAACAACTCCCAAAGCTGTGGAAACGATTCGACCGGCAGTTCATCACCCATCAACCAAGAACCGGAATCAGAACCGGTAATGCTGGTTGAAGAAAAACCGCGTTCTCGTGAGTCCAACTCTAAGAGCCCGCAATCAATGAGCAAAGACAGGCCAAAAGGGCCAGTTTCCAATCAGAGTTCAGTAGTGGAGTTGGCCAAAACACTAAAAATAGCGTTGGAGAACGCTAAAAACCCGAAGCCGCGTGTACAGGAGTGGATTTGGCCAAAACACTTAAAATAGCGTTGGAAGACGCTAAAAAGCCGAAGCCGCGTGTACAGGAGTGGATTTGGCCAAAACACTTGAAATAGCGTGGGAGAAAGCTAAAAAACCGAAGCCGCATGTACAGGAGTGGATTCAGCTTATGCAGGAAATTTTACGCAAATTTACGTCAAAGCCAAGCCCCGCTTCAAAGTCTCGCAAGCCGCTCAGCGACTTCCCAAACTTAAGAAAGGGGAAACTGAGCGGCTCCTCGATCTGCTCGAACAGTTGGTAATTATTCAACAGCTCGACTGGACAGTGTGGAGTCAAAGGGTGGTGGGAGCGGCTCTTAGTGCCCAACGTTCCAACCACACCTTTGAAGGAATATTGAAAAAAATATTGGACAAGAAGCCGAGCAATCAGCTGGTAAATCACCTCCACCTCTGACAGGTTGGGCTGTCAAACTTACTGGAGGAACTAGTGCCGATACAACGGAGAAGCTTATAAAGAAACCATTCCTTTTTAAAAAGGGGTTTTATGAAGTTTCCGAAATAAAAAGCCTGAGGAAAGTATGTGAGCAGGAGTATAGTAAATATGCTCCTGCCAAACCCAGACAAGGAACGGATCGGGTATGGAGAATCATTCAAGGGTTTGTAGAAGGCAATATATTGGTAAAGCAATTGCCAATGTTTGTCAAAAGAATTATGCCCCTGGAGGAACAAGTTCGGCTTGTTCAAACTATCCGGGCGCAGGTTGAAGGCTGTCTCATTATTGACTTGAAGGGAGAAAGTCCAATCCGGGAGGCCTTTCTGAGTACACACAGTATCCAGGAATGCATTGCAACGGCAGCCACAACCCGTGGAATGGGCAATGGTAGCACAAGTGCAAACCATCAGCTACAATTCGACTAATCACTCGCTGTATTTTACACGTGAAATCGCACAAAAATTTGTAGGCATCAAGGTGCCATTCCATCATTCCATAGGCATGAACATTCACTGGTGTACACTCCAGACGTCTACCGACGACGGAGTCGGCGTGGAATTGACAGGTGGATAAAAATGGAGAGGTTTACTTTCCCCGGGGTTACTACTCCTGTATTTTGAAAAATGTTTCCCGTACTACGTATGGATTTGATGAAATTGTATGGAATGCTTAAGTTGATATTGAAGGTTCCTTTTCAGATGGACGATATGGCCAAGGCGGACCTTTCTCTGACACCTCCACTTCGTGGGAATTGGTATTCATTATGGAGGAATGTCCGAAGACTTTGAGAGGTATTATTCGATTGTATTGTGTCAGACTATGTTAATACTAGAGCACCCTAAAATGAAAGGTCGTCGGCAGTGCTTGCGGTGTGGCGGAGTTGGCCACCCTATGAGGGCGTGCAAAGTGTCATTGGAAGGGTTAGTTAAGTCGGGATGTATTGTGGTTACCGTGGAAGAAATGAACAGGATTGAACTTCCTCACTCTACGTTTAGAAGTATGGAGTAATTACGCAAGGACGTGAAAGAAAAGAGAATTTTAATGGAACAGGCGTCTAAGGAAGTCATCTCAGAACAAGCGCCCGACGAGCAACCAAACAAGGAAAACACCAACACGTCACAACAGGAGGACCAACCGGCGACCGCCATAACACAACCAGTACAAACTACAGAGTCTGAAGAACATCACTCCCAGACGGTAGTGACTACTACAACGGACAAACCTCAACCGGACACGGAGCCTGATCCTAGTACTACACCGGTGGAAGGAGGAATGGACAGAATGGATTAAAGTGCATCCACATCGGGTGAAGCCATTGGTAATATCGCCGCAAGCATCACCTCAAGCATCACCGGAGGCTACGAAGTCAGACAGGAAGGGCAACAGCTCACGGCCGGAAGACAAACCACTATTGGATGAAAAGGCACATCCACAGGGACAGACAACTGGACACGCAGTCCAAGAGTCCAGAGATCGCAATACGATCACAGCTCCAATGACGCCTACTAAGGCCACAAGGAAAGTGGCTCAATCCCCGAAGGTAAAATTACCTTCGAACAACAAAAGCAAGGTCCAGAATGAATTAATGATTTCGGAGGCCTAATTAAAGTCGAATTTAGATCACTTACTCCGCAAGGTCGACAAGGCAGAGAGCCCGCTTCAATTGTACCCACTATTGGGTACAACCCCCATCAAGAACTGAACGATGTAATTGCACTTACGGATGCAGAAAGAATGATGGGTGTTTTTTGAACCGCGATTCCAGCGACGAGCAACTGCCAGGTGTATGCTGTCAGTCAAGCATATGCCTCAACAACGTTCATGCCTTGCGAACGGATTTACTTGAGCAGTTAACGGTCACATTTAAAGATGGATGTTATACCCGGGCACTCATAGACTTTGATGCCAAATTTCCAGCGGGTATCCGAAAACAAACGCTGTTAGCCCTGGGTCGCGGATATGACTAATTTCAGCGAAGGCGTCTAAAAGTGAATTTCAAAAATATTTGGAGGAATTTGCAAAAGTGGTTCAAGTATTAAGGATGTGGTTCCTGCCCCGGCTTGGGTAGTAATGTTACCCTGGCCTGTATTAGTACTTTTTTGCGACAGGACATTTTTGTCATCAGCACACTCCCGGATATGGAGACTCCGGGAGTAATTCATTTCGCACCGGAGACCAGACTACGCAACAATAAAAGTTATTTAGCAAGCGGAGAGTATTCAATTTCACTCAAAGCGTGTGTGAAAAAGGAGTAATGGTGAAAGAAGATGCTATTACTGGAAAATGGAATTTACCAATATTACTACATTTAATGCGGCTCATTATTCGGGCTACTAACATGGGACACGAGTACAGGATTCCACTCCACCAAGTGGGGAAGATGCAGACATGGATTAAAAATAAAATTTACTTTTGGCTGGTTGAACTTGCAACCCCGACAGATCCCCGAACCAACGGACGACGTCCAGGGCTATTGGCACTTGTTCTGCGTGTCGTACAAAAATTGTTGAGTCATCTACGAAAGCTGAAACCGATGTTGTATGGACGGGTCGCTTTTTATAGGGTGAATCCCCTCAATTCTCTCTTCCTGAGTAGAGCTAAAGCAAGTGGCTGGACCGCTAAGATGAAGAGAAGGGGTGCGAAAGGGCACCCTTGCCGTATTCCTGACTTAACTTCTATTGGCTCCAAAAACTGATTATTTACCAAGAATTCTGCTGTCGTTCCTGCATGAATTCTATTCATCAAGTCAATAAAATGGCCCGAGAAACCAAATAGCCGTAGAACCATAAATAGGTACTTCCTATCAACCGTATCATAGGCTTTGCGGAAGTCTAAAAATAAAACCCAGCATTCTGGGCCGCCGATACCTTTTGCTCAGACTGATATGTTTCAAAAGTAGACTTCATCATAATGACAGCTTTGTCCATTCGTCTACCTGAGACGAACTTCTGTTGGGTTTCCCCAATCAACTGCCCCGAGAAGGACTGTAGCCGGCGAGCTATAATTTTTGCGAAACGTTTGTACCCGGTTGTCAGCAAAGAAATTGGCCGATAGTCCAGTGCGTTACTGGAATCCCCTTTCTTGCGTAACGGAATCAACACTACCTTCAAAAAATGATCGTGGCAAGTTCTCACCTGCCAATATATCATTGAAGATCCGCGTCAAGGGTCCTACCAATATGGTCGCAAAATCCTTATCAAAATCATTTCCGAGTCCATCCTGACCGGCTGCTTTTCTATGATCCACACATTTGATCGCCCATTTGACATCCTCCTCCAGGATTTTTATCCCTATGTCCAATACTCCCTTTTGTGTAACCTACCCCAATAGCCCGGCTAGATAGTTATGTGTCTTACCTGAAGTGGTCCAGTTAACTTCGACAGTATGCTCTTTTGTGTACCAGCACAGCCGGTACACCGAACCCAGCCGGTACACCGAACCCAACCGGTACCATCCCAGCCGGTACACCAAACCCAGCCGGTACAACACCAAACCCAGCCGGATCGGCCGGATGGCCATCCATCTAAGCTCACTTGACCGCTGGCGTTAGCGTTTCCTTGGCAGATCCACGTCCGATCCTGGCGCCTCATCCGTCTTCCGCAATGCTAAACAGTCTTCAACCTTCAAACCATCCGCTCCTCAGTTATCCACCGTCGACAGCCATCCGATCTACTTCCAGCTAGCCTGGGTACCAGTCCCTTCATATCACGCCCACCTGGCTCGATTCCGTGCCTGGCAACCTTCTTCCGCCAGAGAATACATCCAGCGGTCACTAGACTACGTCCCATGTCGGCCGGACCGGGCATCCAGCGAGGCCAAAATTTCCACCAATCAGGTGGGTGCGTTCACTTCCCATTAGTCGGTTAATTTCCAAGTCACTTCACCACACATACAGTTGTATTCTTATCAACTGTCCAGCCTATAAGATGAATGTCCGGATGAGGGTGGAATACTACTGACTCTTCCACGAGCGACGTATTGTCATCATTTTCCATTATTGTGCGGGATGATCCCATCTGCTTGTTGTGTGAGGTGGACTTGTTCTCCTTCAGATGTCCCTCTACCTCGAACGTGTCCCGGTGCTACTAAGTCCCATGTAAACGACTCCAAGCATGCAGGTCCTCGAAAAAAAGTAATGGTGACCGTTCTCCAATATAATGCCCAACTTCTTCTCTTGGAGACGCTATGATTATTGAACATAACCACCTTCCTATTTTGCCGCTAGTGTGTGAAATCTCTTGCACCCCCTGCACCTGCCACACATAAGTAGTTTTCGTTAGTCGCAATATGCCTAATTCTCGAATGGGTACAGGCGGTATGCGGTCATATTTCTAGCATCATCGCCCTCTCTTCTCTGATCCAATGATTAGATGTCCAACTGTAAGTCCCTCAAAATGGGATCATCCAGTGAGGGAGCAGGTCGTGATATGGGTAAGCATCAATGCCCACTGTGATCATAAACTTATCGTCCTCTTTAAGTCCCAGCCCTTTCATCCCCAGTCTTGCTTCCATGATACCAATTGCCTGAGGTATTCCCCGCTGAGTATAATCCTGTAACTGCTCGGTATCATGAGGTTTCGGACCAAGCCACTCCATGACTGTTCTTGCCACTGTTTTCAACCTTTCCGGTTCCACTGCTCGTCCCGCTTGACACACTCTGTAACCTTTTAGTGGAGTTATCACCGACCCTGATGAAATGTCTGATCCGATGCCGGCTAAATCTAGCCATGCTCTTTGATAACAATCCCGCGCCGCAATAAGCCACTGACATGTCTGTTTTAATCGTTGTACCTTTAAAGCCACGGGAATCGAGATGAGACCTACTCCCCCGACCGCATGTGGGGTGAAGAGTAAGGTTGGCGAGAACCCTATGACGATCTTTCTTACCAATCGTTTTTTTTTCGCCACAGAAAGGCTTTGTGAATATGCACGAGTTCTTGCATTACGTCAGCCGGGGTCGAACATCCACGCTGTGAACAAAATGGAAGGAATCGCTATCACAGTAAACAATTGTACTCTTTCCATAAAGGCTATACCCCAATCCGTTGCCGTTGCTAATCTCCGTTGTATACTCCGAATTCGTAGTGCCCAGTTTACAGTTGCTAAACTCGGCCACCCAAAGGAATATCCGAGGTATCTTATGGGTTTTCCCTTCCGGTAAAACCGGTAAGGTGTACCACTTTTTACATAGTGTACGTTTCGCTTTCTTAGACACAAGTCGCTTTCATTGGTTCACAGCAGAGGGCTAACAAGGTCCCCTCTTGCTGTTATTGGTTTGCCCGGGGAAGGTTAAGTTAACCCACCGGAAGTCCCCTGACCGGGAGTCGCGGCGACTTCGTATACTCACCTCAAGTCGCCCGTGTTTTGAACACGGTATTTAGTATTGGGAAGTGGTGACATTTTGGCCTTCTGTGGAAGAGTGTGGAGTTACATTGGATTCCCCTTCACATACACATTTGGATTCGCCCTTCATTATT
>MIQA02010203.1:0-15667 GCA_001887855.2 Sclerospora graminicola | reverse complement strand
GTTTTTGGCTGCATAGATCCCCGTCGGATGTCCGTTGTTGTTTAAACGAGCTTCAGTTTGGGAACGGGATCAAACAGTTACAAAAGTTGATGCGATCTCGGGTCCTCCCTTTCCAGCCTCTCTATCTATACCGGATAAATTTGCAGCCACCTGGCGACCTATTATGGGATGTAGCCACCGAACAATTCCAAGTGATCAATTACGTGATGGACTAGCACAATTTTATGACGATACCTGATACTCGCAAGGTCACAAGTGCACAAAATGTAGCCCTTCTAGCGCGAATTCAGGAGGAGGATGTTAAATGGGCAATCAAATGCCTAGACAGACGGAAGGCAGCTGGTCAGGACGGGTTAGGAAATGATTTTTACAAAGATTTTGGAGATGTTTTACTAGAACCCCTGACGAGTTTGTTCAACTCGATTTTGGAAGGAAGTTTACCACCTCGATACTTTTTAAAGGCAGTGGTGATCCTCTTAAGGAAGAAGGGAGACTCCAATAACGCTCTTGATTACCGCCCAATTTCACTATTGACAACCGGATACAAATTGTTCGCAAAAATATTGGCCCGTCGGCTACAGGGTTTCCTAGGAAAATTGATTGGAGACACCCAGCAGGGATTTGTTTCAGGATGTCGCATGGACAAAGCTGTCATAATGATGAAAGCAACTTTCGAAACATATCGAAAGAAACAGAGAGAATCGGCGGCCAAGAGCGCTGGGATTTTATTTCTGGACTTCAGTAAAGCTTATGACACTGTAGATCGGAAATATTTACTGCAAGTCTTACAGGCCTTCGGTTTTTCAGAACGATTTGTGGATTTAATGGACAGGATCCACGCGGGTACGTCAGCGGAATTTCTGGTAAATAAAATATTTTCGAATCCGCTCCAAGTCAAATCAGGAATCAGACAGGGGTGTCCCTTGGCGCCCCTGCCGTTTATCCTAGGAGTGGAACCACTGGCGCTAGCCTTGCTCCAGGAAGATAGAATTTCGGGGATTCAACCCCTTCATCATGATAGATCCATACAACATCGGGTTTCTGCGTTCGTGGACGACTCAACGATTTTTGTCCAACACGCAGAACAAGTGCCTATCGCCCTGGAAGTCGTGCGTAGATTTGGGGATCTTTCTGGTTTACAGGTACAGCCGGCCAAAAGCAAATTTGTATTCCTTAATACTATGTACCAGAAAAGTGGTACAAGATACCAGTTTTACCAGATGGGGAAACAGTGCGGTATCTGGGTTATTTCTTTGGGTGGACTACATTACAAACAATTAATTGGGCATTAAGAATAAGGAATATCCAGAGGAGGCTAGCAACGGCAACTGGCTGCGGAACGGCTTTATGGAACGGGTCCAATTGTTTAATGTCGTTGCGATCCCATCCATTTTATTCACAGCGCGAATGTTTGACCCCACAGCTGAGGTGATGAGGGAGCTGGTAAGCATACAGAAAGCTTTTTTATGGCGTAACAGCACAACGAGTGAAGGAAGCAGACATCAGATCTCACCCACACTGCTGTTTACTCCACAAGCAGCAGGAGGTGTAGGACTGATATCAATACCCGTAGCTATGAAGATCCAACGCTTAAAGCTGGCATGTCAGTGGCTCATTCGAGGGATAGTTACCAGAGAGCATGGCTAGATTTAGCCGGAATAGGAGTGGATATTAATTTAGGCCACTTATTAACCCCTGCGACAGGTTATAAAGTATGCAAAGCAGGAGCAATAGTGGGGTCAGGAGCGATACCGACAATAGCGAGAGAAGTGAAGGAATGGTTAGGGCAAAAAAAGGACGAGTTGGAGAAGTTAGACGAATATTCGCAAGCAGTCCTACCGCGGGTAAAAGCGTTAGTGGAACCGAGACTCGGAATGAAAGGGTTGGCTCTACAATCAAAGGATGAGTTCACGATCCAGGTAGACATCAACGACTACCAATACCATGATCTACTTCCCACATCAATGGTCCCATTTTGGGGAACATATGGATGGGAATCAAACCCATGGCTACGGGAAGAGAAAGCACCGATGTTATCGTCCAAGAAATATTACCGTATTCCGGTGGTATCCATTTGTGAGTTGAGAATATTACGGCTAACGACGAATACTTACATGTGGCAGGTGCAAGGGATAGACGGGAACTCCCATACTTGTGCCAAAATCGGTAGATGGTTATGCTCAATCATCATTGCGTCTCCGAGGGTAGAGGTTGGTTATTATATAGGAGAAAGGCTGCCGATAACTTTCTGCAGCGGCCCAAGATGTTTGGAGATGTATACGTGGACAGTCGAAAGCCCAGGCACAGGGTAAGAGTAAAGCAGCTATGGTGCTGTTATCGCAGAAAGCAGACGGAATAATATGGGAAGTAGTATCCAGTAACATGGAAATCACTGATGAGCAGGAAGATATAGTAGGTAAGTATGTAGTTTTCCATCCGCACCCAGATACTCATCTCATCGGCTGGAAGATAGAGGAAACCACACCAATTAAAAGGATTTGGTCAAATTTCAGGCGGTCATTTCGGAAACTTTACTATTATGGAGTGGCGCCACAATTAAAACCAATATTAGCGAAGTTGAAGAAGAATGGAATTTCGAGTGAGTGGTGGAATGATATACAAGATGTTGACCCAGATCAAGTATGGGAACACAACAACTTACTGACGAATTACCAAGTGTGGGTGCAATATCGAGTTACAACCATGCAACTGAGCACCTTCTACGCCCGGAGCCAAACTGATAAGCGATGTGTTTTAGATAAAGGCTGCAAGAGCAGTCGCACGGATACATACCATATTTTGTGGGAATGCCCGCGAGCCCAAGCACTATGGAGACGAGTTTTGCAACATTGGCGTGGAATAACTATTACGGATTCAAGTTTGGTTGGTTTTCGAACCGCAATTGTGACAAGATGCGCCCCACCAGTAGGAAGTGGGATCAAGAAGGCGATGATGAGGCAGTATGGATGGTATGATGATACATACACTGAAGTTTTCCATCGACTATGGAAGGGTATTTGTGGAATGGGGATGGCGTGGCTATGGCAACTGCGGAATCAAACCATTTTTCAAGGAATAGTGAAAGAAGCGCAGGAACACTTGGAATTTATATGAAATCAAGTTCGAGCTCAAGTTGAAGCCGTCGCTGAATATGAATCTAAAGTTCATTCGTTACGAGAAGAGGGGATCCGACTGAAAATCAGTTCACAGTGCATCTTTACCCACTTACCGGCACCGGACCCAGATAACCGCAACAACTCCCAGGACCACAGTTATCTATCCAGAACGGTTAACTTATCCGATAAGCCTGAGCCTAGAATGCATTCTAGATTAGACATGTTTATAGTTAAGACTAATTAGACCATATTTTACTTACTGTCACAAAATATCAAACTTAAGTTACATCCCTATATTTGGATCATTTTTGAGCTTCACTCAATAAAGTACGGGTTATCGTTTTAGAGAGGAGATCAATTATGACCGTGCATTAAAAAAGCTTTTGGAATATTCCCTATTAAATTTTGTCGTTTGAAAATTACAGTTCTACATATTATCTGTGTTGAGAGGTTATGAAAGTGAACTTGTCTTAAGTAACTGTCTCTTATTGAGGTGGTTTCTACTGCACATTTGTGTACATTATGTAATCTATAACATGTCCTAAAAATCACAATATGCAGAAATCACGGTAATTTTGCCCAACCAGAATTTTGTCAAAAACTTCATCGTCGGCAAAATTCCAACAGGCATGTTGGCTAATATTCTACTGCTACCCAGCCGGGACAGTTAGTGGGCTGAGTCCTTTCTAAGCGAGCTCGTTTCTCGAGCGGTTTCGACGTCGTTGCTCCTTCATCTCATCAAACGAGAAATTATGGACGGCTGTAGATTCGAGGTCGAGCCCTTTGTAGCACAAGCTCGATAGGGACGTCGTCAGTGAAATTGTGCCAGCCAAAGTCCAAGGGAAATAAATATCTACCGTTGGCTTCTTCATGACTTTCATCGCCAGATTCGATTTACAAGAAGACGTGCCAACGTTTGCTAGACCTCGTGCTGAACAAATGATTGGAGCAAAATCCAAGCGACCTCGACTCGATAACTTTCTTCGACTTGCGTTGCAGCGCTTTGAACACAGCCTGGACCGTGAACGATGAGCGCACGCATACTCTTAACAGCCGAAGGTCTCCGCCATGTTCTCGTTGGGTCAGGATGATGTCGAGAATTTCCTTTTACGTCGTGGACCAAACTCAAGAATCTCTATCGCTCGAGCATAAACAGACATTGTGTGACTTTGCACCGACATTGCCTAGCACTGGTGAACGTGAGGTGATTGAAGAGAATGCGGCCCTGAAGATCTCGAAATCTTGATTTCTGTTATGATGGACAAGCAACTTTCATTTACGGCAAAGAAAAAATATGCGGTTTTACATGTCCCGAGTGGAATTGGATCTCGTCTTGAGTCTGGGGACTCTTGTCTCTAGACAAGGTCTCGTTTCAATCTTGACAAGGTAGATGTATATCTCGAGCAGCGGCAGTTTTGGCGCTCGCCACGTTGCCAGTGAATGTCTTTTGCTCGGTATTATTCCATCTCGTGTCTTGTCGCACCTTTTTCTTTTTGGTGCCTAGTTGCTAAGGACATCTTCGGAAAATTGGTGGAAGGTTCATCACGATGCAGCTTCAGTCGACAAAATAGTAGCAAGTACAAGTACAAGGACATTTATGAACCAGCTGAAAGTTTTATTTGTTTGTTTGGCAGATGGTGCTAACGAACTTCAGATCTAACCCCGTACTCATGTTTCACGTTCTCACTAGCACTTTCAAAAGACTTGAAACGTTGATGACCCCGAAGTATGGAGATCCTAGACATCATTCCATACGACAAGCAGCATTTGCGATCAAAGATCATCGATTGGTACAAGAAGAAGGTGCCAGATGATGTAGTGATCTCCGTTTCTTACGTTTTTACAGACCTCCCGCTTTTCACACAAAGTTTTCATCCCATTAAATTTTCGAAACCTCTCTACAAACTTACGCATTAAATACAAGACCATGGTAACTCTTTTCAAATGTTATGAAATTCATCACGTCTAAGATCCATCATTTATCCACATTAGTTTGTAATACTCTGTCTTCAACTACTTATTGACTGCTTCGTTTTGATTCTTCTCTGCATACGAAATCAGAAGAAGTAATATCTCGTAGTTCCGGAATCCCTTTCTTTAAGGCCATGACTTTTGTCGTCACATCGGACGTAATTGGATTGATCCCGAGCACTTGTGATCAAACCATTCCAGCATGTCAACCCCAATGTTCTTCATTTTGCCAACAATAACAAACCACGGCCAAGAAACTGCGACTTAGTCAAAAAGCTTCTTCTCAACACGCTCAGCTTCAGGATTCAAAGAATGCGTGGGATATCATCGTTACAACGGGGGCTCTACCTCCAGCACCATATGCCAGCGTATCAAATGAAACCCCACCGCAAAACCTTCTCGTCTCCCCGTATGTTAGGAAATCGCCACTTGATATAGTTTTGCAGCACGCCAATCTCTCCATTAGACATGGTGATGGGATCTTGTGGATCGTCGGTCTTCATCAGTATGTTATAAACATTGCTGAGATTGTTTTCACTGTCCTTAAACCAACGATTCGAGAACTCCTCCTTCATCAGTTCGCTGCGTCGTTCTCATAATCTCCCGGACATTACCACGTCTTTAACTTCGCCATTAGCGACACATTGGTTTCTTGTCGAATGCCTTACAAACGCTTTAAAGTCCTGGTAGTGAAAGACATCCAAGGCAGTTGCAGATGTGTCCTTTTTCTTGGTTAAAATTGCTTCAAAACCTTTCTTCAGACTGTCCATTAAAGTCGTCGGCGCCCTCTCTTCGTCGTTGATGGTCTAGTTAGCCTTCAGAAGTCTCTTACCTTGCTTGGTTTCAGCTAGAGATTGGCCATAAGCTGATTTGTTGTACGATGTGATTGGGATCCCTCTGCGTCCGAAGCATCGCTGGCACTTGGTGCAAGAAGTGAAGAGTACGAACGAGTCGACACGCGTCGTGGTTTTGAGTTCCCTCTGACGTTTTCTAAAAGCATCGCTGGCACTTGCCAGGAGGGCGCAAAAAGTGAAGAGTATAAACGCATCTTGGTATTGACGAGCTCATCAAATCACATCGTACAACAAGTCAGCTAATGTCCAATCACTAGCCGAAACCCAGCAGGCAAGAGACTCCTAAGAACGAACGGACCATCAACGACGAAGAGAGGGCGCCGGTGACTTTGATGGTCCAAATCCACGTTTGAACCACAAAGCCCCACTCTGACCAATCAGAGAGGGTTTGTTCATAACATTATTTGTAGACGACCAGTTTTGTGCACGGTATCACTTCAGTGCACGATGCTGATTATTATCCAATAAAATCTGGGGATTTCGATTTCTAGCAATTTGATTGGCAGATGAGTTTTGAACCGGTTAATGCACGATTCGCTGTGTGCGAAGTGATTTTATCGTTTTAGAGAGGGATTGTATGTGGAGGGGGAGCATTTTCTGCCAGCACAAACGAAACAAGAAGAAAGCAGATGGTGGTGCGCCGCGGGCACTACGAGAAGCAAGACGTCGTCGATGCTTTGGAGAGAGTGCGCGACGGTGAATCGTACGCCGAGGTCACGCGGACGTCGTCTGTTCCGCTACGTACTCTGTTCAAGAAGGCGAAGGACCGACAAAGCGGGATTCCGATTGAAGGGCTGCGCCGCGGCACGAAGCCTGCAATCTCAGCGGACCTGGAGAGCCACCTGGTGGAGTGGATTGCCGTCATGTAGCGCGTGGGCCTACCCGTTTTCCGCACGGAGATCATAAAGCGCGCCACCATGATCCACGACGCGCTGCAGCGGCGCACGAGAGCCAGTCAGTCGACGCAACTCACGTCTGGCTGGTACTCGCGCTTCCTTGGTCGCCACCCGGTGCTCGTGCCGCGCACTGCGCAGAGCATCGGGAGAGTGCGAAATGCTGTGGGGAAGTCGTCGATCGACATGCTTTTCAACACGATGGCCAAGCTACTCGTCGAGAAGAGGGTCGAGTCGTCGCGGGTCTTCAACATGGACGAGACTTCGTTTACGCCGAAGTCCACGACCAGCACCGTCATCGCCATCAGAGGCTCCACGAACGTGTGGACGCAGGAGATCAAGCCCAACTTCCACATGTCCGTGGTGGCGGCCGTTTGTGCGTCTGGGTTCGCTGTTCCTCCCCTCATCATCCTCCCTGGCGTTCGACTGCTCAAGACACTGCTCAAGACAGAGCTCGCAGCGCTCTCAATTGATGGCGAGCGCGTCATTGGTGCGCCAAAGGGATTCAGCAATGCCACGATCTTCAATGACTTGTTGGTGATCTTCTCTACCGTGCTGGAAGCCCAGGGGATTCAAAAGCCAGTCATTTTGATCTTGGATAACTCTTCCACGCATGTCAATATTGGCACGTTCTGAAAAACCTCTTTATCATGATATTCTTGTTCATAATCGGTGAACTTCTGCTTCGACCATGGCATCCTGATGATCGCCTTGCCAGCAAACGCGACGCACCTCTTCCAGCCGCTTGACGTGGCCGTGTTCAAGCCTTTCAAGACAATCGTCCGCGAGCGTCTACAACTTCAAATGTATGAAACGGCGGACCCAACGCAGTTCAAAAAGACAGCCATCGAGATTGCGTGCGATGCATACCACAGCGCCATCATTGAGCACTCCAGCAATGCTGTCGAGGGCTTCCGGGATACTGGACTCTACCCTCTCTCTCTGGTTCAACTACACAAGCGTCTCGGTGGGTATCAAGCTAGGGAAGTGAAAGGCGAATTTGGTAATGCTTCCTGGCTTGCTTGCCGCCCGAATGTGGTCGCCACAGTCCAGAATGCGATCCTCACTCTCCCTCCAGAGCCTGTACACAAGCAGAAGAAGCGTAGAACAACGATCAACATCGCAGGCAGGCTGGTTACCAAAGAAATGTTCGCAGAAGCATGCAACCAGTAGTCATGCACTAAACCGATACTAGTCTGTTCATCTAAAGAATGTGCACAAGGGTTTTTTGTGGACACCACAAACTAGGTAAAATCATTTTATTGGCTAAATATATCATCATTTGGCGGGTGAACATTTCATCTAAAACTGCGCGCCAAAATTCTAATTCGAAGCCGACAAACAACCGCGCTAAATTAGCAATAATGCCACGACCACCAGGACGAGTAGATCTCTCCGCGCGCGAAAAGGCTAGGATCGTTGCGTTTCTTGATATACGCTTGCGGGCTGACGGCACCTTTCCCCGTGGCGCCAAATCTGAAGCAGCGACGGTGTTTGGGTGTCATCGAAACACCGTGCACCACGTGTGGGAGCGCCGCAACAGTAACGTTGCCCGGAGAGGATCCGGAAGAACATTCAAATACTCTTACGAGGAGATTTTAGACCGCGTCGCTGCGGTTCCGATCAACGAACGGACCTGTCTTCAATCAACTGCCGCTGGTGCCAATGTGGCATACACAACACTACGCAATTATATTGGAAAAGGTAAACCGCTACGCCGAGCTAGTGGACATCTGAAGCCGAAGATCACGGCAAAACACAAGCTGGAACGTCTCAAATTTGTTTTATCTTTTGTTGAGCGCCCGATAGGTACGACCTGATTGCTGTTTTGGAATTTGTAAGTACTAAAAGTTACGCTATATGTAGGATTGCGCGTGCGACGTTTTAATGCCATGTACGATACAATACATATCGATGAAAAATGGTTCTTTTTACACAAAAGGTCCACATCCTACATTTTGACGTCCAACGAGAATCCGCCATATCGGCAATGCGAAAACAAACAAAGGTAATGTTTATCGCAGCTGTTGCCCGCCCCCGCTACGATTATAAGCGAAAGTGTGGCTTCGATGGGAAAATTGGAATTTTTCCGATAATTAAAAAGCGCCGAGCGCAACGGACCACTAAAAATCAAACTACCGGCGATCTTATTTCGGAACCGCGTGTCGTGGACAAAGACGTGTATCGTGCGCTTTTGGTGGACTCCATTCTGCCCGCAATTCAAGCAAAATGGCCAGGTGCGTAAGACTTTTACTCATCTCTATTTTTCTAATAGGCTTACACTATATATTGTAGACAGAAAAAAAGGAACAATATGCATCCAGCAAGACAACGCAAGTCCTCATGTATCTGCGGAGGCGGCCATCAGTGAAGCCGGTCTGGATAAATACGGCTGGGATGTTCAGATTCGCCGACAACCAGCTAAATCGCCAGATCTGAACATTCTCGATCTCGGATATTTCCGTGCTATTCAAGCATTGCAGCACCGCAAAAGAGCATATAACATCGACTCCCTAATTTTAGCTGTCAAGGAATCGTTTCATGAACTCGAGGTTAAAACGTTAGAAAAGTGTTTCATAACACTGCAAGCTGGAATGGAGAAAATCATGCTCGTCAAAGGTGGGAACGACTACAAGCTCCCCCGCGTAAAAAAAAAAATTCCGGATGGCACCTTCCCGTCAGCCATACCTTGTTCGGACGCTGCGTATGAATCCGCTATAAGAGAGTTAAATGCGTGACCAGGTAACTAACGTATATGACATACTACTATTTGATTTAGTAACTTGCCGTTCGTATGCCCAATGTAGGTAAATCAACATTATTCAACGCATTTACAAAGGCTGAAGTGGCACGCCTGCCTGCGAAGACACAATACGATGATCTGATCCCTAATATACTGTTTAAATAGAAAGCAGTCTTGATTTTACTGGGTGTGGGTGCTTCAATGCGTCTACCATCGCGACAAGGCGCAAAACTAAGCGTCAAAACTTGAAACGCTTGTCCGTCTTTTGTTGCAATGTGAAGCCACTCGTCTACGTACTGCTTCGTATATTATTCAAGTGTTACGACGTGGAAGTCCAAGTGAGCTCGAGAGTATGCAGCTATTGACTGAAGTGGGTGTTGGCTATTCCAGTAGACTGGATGAACTCCAAGAGCTTCAATCACCGGAAAAGATACGACTCGTCGTGCACAAGAAGAAGCTGCTGGATGAGATTCACGTTATGTTGGATATTATCTTTAGTTTCTTGGAAGAACTTGTAAGTGAAGATATGAAGCGCAGCACGAAAAAGGACAAAGTGTTGCCGCAATTACTGGGACTCGTTCCGTTTTTTCTTGGGTTAAGTGAAGAGCTGAGTGGAGCCGCGACGAGTGAGGTGCGTAAAGTTGTATATAGCGAGCGAAACGAGGAATTCAACTATGCGACTTTTGTTCCGTAGAGTCTAGCGAAATAATTGGAGTTGCCCTGGAGCTGTCGCACGGTGTCGAATCTTTTAAATGTATTGGTGGAAGGCATGCCGTTGATAACGAGAGAGAGTTGGCAGCAGTTGCAGGTAAGATGAAGAAAAAGGTGATGAAATGATGGAAAAAAGGAAAAGCTTTTGTTGAGGTTATGCTTTTGTTTTTCTATGTAGAAAAATAGTGAGTGGATGGTGACAACATCACCGGAAATGGCGAGCGAGAGTATGAATCCTGTAATTCGAGAGTGTGCCTTGGTTGCAAATGTCACGAGGGATCATCAGTGGATTGGTATTGCACGCTATCTACTGCGGCAATTACCCGCACGATTTCGACAAGAGCCGGAATTTAACTTGCAAACGGTATGTAGAAATAGTTATTGATTGACGGTAGACGTTAACATGTCAGTGTAATTGCTTTCAATGCAGAGTTTCAATCAGTCGCCACGCATTGTCTCGTTAGTTTGTGAATCCATTCAATCCAGTCAAGTGGCAGAACCTGTGGACATAATTATGACCCCATGTGGGGCGCAGCAAAACTGCAGCTCGACTGGAGTGGCCTGTTCCTACTTCTCCACTCCCTTCAGGCATCAAAACCAATTCTGCACCATCAAACTTCATTTTCTCGTGTCGTGACGGAAGCATCCGTGTTTTCAGAGATTGAACAACTGGCGTGGTTGATTATCAAAGGTGATATGGGAGCTTTGGTAGGTTCAGCGACGATGACAGCGTTACCAAGCTCAAACAAACAAACAAGTATCGAGAAACATGTGCTGGATCGAGTGGAATTCCTGCTGAATTTTGGCGGCAAGCAGGTTCATGCTCGTAAATTGAAAGCGCTACTGTTGATGGATATTGCATTCTTCTGGATAGAGCAAAGCGATCCGACCCGGGGCGATGATAAAGGAAAGGCTACGTTAGCATTGATGTTGTTACAAGCTATTTTGAGACGGTAGATAACGAACGCAGCTTAGTTGTACCAACTTGTCGTTATTACTCCGCTTGTTTGCTGTAAACAGGCACAGGAAACGCGCGCTGAAGTACTCAGTAGCTTATTTGAACGCTCTCAAAAGCCAGCGCAGAGGAAGGTATGTTACCACAAGTTTGTTTACCTTGACGAAGGAAGAGAAGTATTCTAACAGACTTGTGTGATTTTTATGGTGTAGATTGCGGGCGAAACGCTGTCAAAATTATTTATTTCTCAATCGACAAAGATGTTACCATATCTCAATTGCATTCAAAATTGGCTCAGATAATGGTGGTAAGCTTGTCCCATTGAGACCAAAGATCCTCATCTAATGACGTCAGCGTTGCTGTATCCAGTGGGAAGTTTCATCGATCATTCGACAGCGCTCGTGTTTTTTTCTCATTGCGTCCCGTTTAGCGACACAATACACTGGTAAGCTGCTGGCAATATTTTGATATAGACTCACTGTGGACCCTTAACGCGGCGTGTGACTGTTGCCCATGTAGATCTGTATAACTTTATGATGGTCTTTTTACGAAAGTTATTGTCCACTTACACCAACAGTTTGCTATAGATATGTGGTGTACATGGCTCGATGAGTGCCTTTCATTCAATGAGCACCAAGAAGTACGTCTTTTTCTCGTGGCTATTTGAGAGAATAACGATATAACTGACTTTGGTCATGTTTGTAGGAAGAGATTGTTTCGACGATTAAAAACAGTGTCGCAGCTGCTTGTGGTATCCAAGCGTGGTCATTTGGACGATTAGAGCAACTCTTTCAATGTACAAAAACTGTCGACGAAAGACCTGCTCTCGTCTTGCGAAAAAGCTCCTGGGACGAGCTCCATCGATTTTTCTCGCAAGAGGTTGCCAAGTTTCGCGCATGGGTTGCGGATATGAAGGAAGCAAGCCAAGATTTAGAAACGAAATCCAAGGTAAAACTCCGGCTGTAATTGCTTAAACTCGTCTGCAGGTAGCTCACATGTAATGCAACTGATAGGTATCGACAACGTTGCTCAAGATGGACATTTTCTTCATGCAAGTTCCTTCTACCGTGAAAACGTGGCTGAAAAAGGTACGTTGGTTCGTTAGTGGCGTGAATGGCACGGCGCTAAATTGACCCTGAATTGTTTGTATTGCAGACAACACTCTCTGATGCAATAATAGAGCGTTTAAAGGCAGTAGTGAAGATAGTGAAGGAGCGAATGGTGCCGTCAAGGCAAACGCAAGCTCGTCATGGAAACGTGAATGCAATCCAACGTTTGCTTGGTGTCGTTCCCATTGTTAGGAAGCGGAAGAAGCGACAACGAAGTCGTCATCCTGTCATTGATGCATTTTTGAACGAAGAAGTCGGGGCCGATGCATTTGCTGACTTGGAAGATTTTATTGAATAGAAGAGAGAAAAATGGCAAGCCTTTGGTGTCATCGAAGGGTACGTGAGGGTTCTGTTGATGATTAAAACACACACTAACATAGATAGTGACGACGGACAAAGTGTGTCGGTTCCGCAGATTGTTTAGCCAGGTACTTTGTAAAGTCCTTGAAGAGAAAGAAAGAAAAACGCGTGAGTTGGGATGTAATTGGTAACAAAAAAGAGTAGTTTGGATCACGCACTTTGTGCTGGAGTTTGTACTTTTCAGCAAAAGGTTGCACAACATTCCAGTAGCTTGATCACTGAACACTGCTACTGAAAACCAAGATTGCGACGCTGCCATCACTGTTGCAGGCCGATGTAAAAGTTAAATCAACGTTTTCTTTTCCTAAAATTGATTCTCAATTATTACGTTGAATCCGATTGGACAAAAATGTTTTTGGGGTCTTGAAAAACCTATTTTTGAATTCGACGTATTGTGCGCTCTGCACCACTTTTTAGGTCGATCGCGAGGGCCCAATAGATAGAACTCCTTTAGACAATTCTAAAACTGTATTTTCGTGTAATATCGCTGCGATGGTTGCGTTTTGCGAAGGATTTAGTATCAGACAAAAAAATTGCTCACATTAACCCTCGTATTGACGCCAAAATACCTCAAATAAATGCCTTAAAATTCCACAGCATAGCGAAAAGTGCTGCAAACGCAATAGTGAAAGTTGTATCAAAATTGGAGCTGTAGTTTTTTCGATACCTCATTTCTCCGTTGTGCACATTCTTTACCTGAACAGACTAGTACGCAGTAAAAAGGGTCCAAATTTGACTGATTTTCTCCAACTCGCAAAACTTTTTAAAATAATGCCCTGAAGCTGCAACGATGTGGATAAAAACCGCCGCTAAAAGGACTTTAACCATATGGAAGCCAACCAGCGAGGAGGGACAGATAAAACACAAGATGCCGCCGACTTTGGTGTATGCCCCCAAACATGCGGGTGGGCTTCAATTGATATCCATCCCACTAGCCATTCACATTCAGCATGTGAAAGAAGCGGCATGTTGGATGATTGAACCCAAAACCCCGTATTCGCTAGCATGGCGAATAAATAGTGATTTCTTCCGATATGCAGGAGTTGGAGGTTTCCTTTCGCCGACAAACAGACAGTTTGATATCAAAGCGGTACATAGAGGGAATGTTTACGGGCTAAACTTACAAACGTTATCTCAATATATAGGGCCGGAGCTGGAAGAGGCAGACATAAGACAAAGGTACGTAACGCAATATTTACCGCAAGAACTAACGCATATACAGCGGACAGAAATGTTTCCAACAACAGCAATACGTGATAGAGATATTGTTAACATAACTATGAGAGCAAAGAAAGTTCCATGGCACAGAGCTATGCCGGAAGAGATCCAAGCATTCTGGGGAATTTTTCAATGGTGAAACAATCCCTGGATTTTGGAAACGTCAAAGGCGACGGTTCCCTGTCGTAAGTACGACAAAATAGAGAAAGTTTCAATCCGTGAGCTGCGGATCCGGTGTACCGGGACAAACACCTTCTCCTGGAAAGCGCGAATGACGGAAAATGAAGGACACACCAGGGCTAAGGTGCTTAGATGGCTAGCGACGATGATTCTATGTTCGCCAAGAGTTTCTGTTGGGCAATATATTGGCCAATATCCTATGCCACAACTCACAGCTTGCCCAGCCCGGTTTCGTCAAGTATGCTGGACAACAAAAGGCAGAGGCCAGATTCAACGACGGGACGTAATAACTGGAGAAGAGTGGAGTTGCATTCAGCTATCGGACGTTTTCGGTGGACCGTGGAACTTGTGCGAGCTACAGGATCCATAAGGACATGGATGGGTATAAGTGTGTAATTTTTAAGGCACATCCGCAGTTGCACAACTATCCGTGGAAATTACAAGAACAAACCAGATCAAGAACTATCCTACGTGGGTTACGGAGATCGTTTCGAGATTTATAAGTATATTTCGAAGTCACTAAATGGAGTAGTGGAGACAGAATAAGAAAAATTAGCGGGAGACGTGAAGTTGTGAGGCGCAAGATCAATCAACACAGGATTTATGGCGGCACGACAACCTGTTAACAAATTACCAGACATGGGTCGTATACCGAGTGGCCACTCACCAGCTAAACGTATACTACCCAGGTTATGCGGTCGATAACGCCTGCCGCCTTGACAAGGAGTGCAAGGCAGAGGGGAAAGGGGTCACACATATTGTGTGGGGGTGTAAGCGGGCCCTATCCTTTTGGGCCCGGCTTTTAAGTTATTGGCATGGATGGGCAGTCACGATGGATACAGTAAAAGCGATTTAAGCAGACTATAGCCCAACGGAGAGTGCCGCCAGTGTCACAAAAATTCAAGCTTCGTATTATTCAAAGATGTGATATGCAAGCAGACGATTGCATGAAACAAGTCCAAGGTTGTGGTGGGCAATTTGCTCAATAGGGCTAGCATGGATATGGAGGGTGCGGAATCTAGTGGTATTCCAACAGCAAAGCTGGAATAATTTCAAATTTACGGAGTTCATCTGGACGAAGACGATAGAGCAAATCAGGGCAGTGGCAGAATTCGAAAAGAGGATAGCAGTCTCACGAATACAGGGCATGCAACTCCAGATATGTTTGGAGTGTTTATTGGATATCAGTGGTAATCTTAACGGGGGTCAGCCCGCAGTAAAGCATGATGTCAAGCGGACGACAGAGACTTATGAGATATCACGCAAGCAGTTCATATATTTATCGTAGCTAATAGTAATTAAGACTAAATAGACTACAATTTACTACTAAGGTAAACGACCAGTTTAGTGCACGATTTTGGATCAGCTCGGAGATTTTATTCAGTAACGTAACAAAAACGAATCGGATATATCAGAAAACACCACTGTGGCAGACGATAGTGAGAGCGCTCTGCTAGTAGACTTCGCGATGGCCTACGGCACGGTCGACAGGACATATTTACTACAAGTTCTACGAAATTTCGGATTCTCGGTGGCATTTATCGAGTTAATGGAAAA